>BQNB010134625.1:4641-18286 GCA_026074375.1 Tanacetum coccineum | reverse complement strand
GGTTTACTATAATTATGATTTTTTTGATTCTTACCTTCTTATATTTATATATTTATATAAGTATTTTATATTTATATATTATATATTAAAAAAGGTGTAGATCAAAGTCGATCACCAAGTCATCAACAACAGCTCTAGACCCATCAAATATGCATGAGTACCACCAAGTACAGCCCTCAACACATACCTGGACAAAAGCTCATCCTTTGGAACAAGTAATTGGTGACCTATCCAAACCTGTGATGACTCAAAATAGACTTCAAACTGATTTTGAATTATGCATGTATGCATTAACCGTCAGCACTCTCGAACCAAAGAACATCAAAGAAGCCATGTCAGATCACAGCTGGATAGAATCAATGCAAGATAAGTTGCATCAATTTGAGAGACTAGATGTATGGGAACTAGTTCCTAGACCAGACGAAAAGAATATAATTGTTGTCAAATGGACCTGGAAGAATAAAAGTGATGCAGACAACATTGTTATTCGAAACAAATCTCGTCTTGTTACGAAGGATTACAAGCAGTAAGAACGCATTGATTTTGAGGAATCATTCGCTCCTGTTGCTCGTCTTGAAGCCGTCAGGATGTTCATTGCTTTTGTTGCACATAAAAACATCACAATCTTTCAGATGGATGTTAAGACTAAATTTCTTAATGGTCCATTGAAAGAGGAAGTTTATGTTAGCCAATCTGATGGATTTGTCGATCCAGATTTTCCCGACCATGTATACAGGTTGAAGAAAGCTCTATACGGCCTCAAACAAGCTCCACAAGCATGGTATGACAAACTGTCTTCATTCCTGATTGAACATCATTTTACTAAAGGTATTTTTGACACAACTTTGTTTATGCGACGTTACGGGGAGACATATTACTTATTCAAGTATATGTCGATGACATCATTTTTGGTTTCGCAAATCCAGATTTTTCAAAACGATTTGCAAATCTTATGAAAAATAACTTTGAGATGTCTATGATTGGTGAACTAAAATTCTTTTTAGGACTTCAAGTTCATCAATCACCCCGTGGCATATTCATTAGTCAGTCACAATACGCAATTGAGCTTTTAAAGAAAAATGGTATGTATGATTGTGTCTCCATGAGCACACCTATGGCCATTGAGAGACTATATGCTGATTTACAAGGCACTCCTACTGATCAAACGATTTATCATCGAATGATTGGAGGACTCATGTATCTAACAGCCAGTCGACCAAATATTGCTTTTGCCACCTTTGTTTGTGCTTGTTATCAAGCACGTCCTACGGTCAAACACCTCAAAGAGGTAAAGCAGATCTTTTGGTACCTAAGACAGTCCTATAACATGGGCCTATGGTATCCGAAGGATTCTAGATTTGAATTAATTGCATATTCAGCTGCAGATCATGCAGGATGTAAAGACGATTGCAAAAGCACTTCAGGAGGCTTATAATTTTTAGGTGAAAAGCTCGTGAGCTGGAGTTCTAAAAAGCAAGATTGTATTGCGATGTCAATAGCTGAAGCTGAATATGTATCATTGTCTTCATGTTGTGCAAAAGTCATCTGGATGCGAACACAACTACTGGACTATGGATACAAGTACAACAAAATACTGATGTATTGCGATCAAAAAGCGCTATCGCTATTTCATGCAATCCGGTTCAGCATTCGCGTACAAAACACATAAACATCCAGTATCATTTTATTAAAGAACACATTGAAAAGGGAACGGTGAAATTATACTTTGTCAGAACTGAATACCAACTTGCGGATTTATTTACCAAAACTCTTCCCAAAGAACGCTTTGAGTACTTAGTTCATCGCATTGGTATGAGATGTATGACTCCAACACAGTTGAAAAGTCTGGCAAAGTTATCTTCTTGAAAAAGATCATACATCAAAACTTGTAAATAAATTTTTCAAAAACAAAATACAAAATTAAAAAGTATAAAAACACAAAAAGATTTTCTTGATGTTTTTTCAAAAACAAAAATCAAATACAAAAGTAAAAAATGTAAAAGGACATTTAAACAAAAACATATGACTTCTCATTCAAATCAGATTCATGATTCAATATTTTTAATCAAAATTGCTTTCAATGTCAATACGGGATCATGATCTGAGGGGGAGTTATTTTGAAACACAAATGTGTTCTCATTGTCAAATCATGTGTTTTTGTAAATCCCATTCACGTACATCACCTAAATTTTAATTGAAAAATTCACACCACTTTCAAAATCCAATAAAAACAATGATCTCTCGAATATTTGATAGCTTTTAATAAAATGGTATATTTTCGAGGGGGAGTTTTTCATTATTTTGTGAAACTCTGGACTTTGAAAAAGAAAAAATTCCATTAATGGATTAACTATGCAAAGGGATCATACTCCAAGGGGGAGTTTTTAAAATTTTTATTAAATAAATTTCGGTATCAAAAACCACAAGGGCCAAATATGTTATTTCTTAAACAAAATTTCAAAAGGAAAAACTCCAAGGACTAAAAGTGTCAAATTCTAAACTTTCAAATTCAAACGGTATAAATAGGATATTAATTTCAATTTTTATTTTTTTTCTTATTCTGAGTTTAATATCGAAAAAGAAAAGAAAATTGTGTTTATCAAAAGATCGTGTTTTTGAGTTCATTACAACATTCACAACATGACACAATCTCTTTCTCTTCTCAAACGTAAGTATTTCGTGATGTTACAGGTTTTTGGAACAGGAATTTTAATGATTGTTCTGAGGACTTCGAATTGAATTTTTGAAATTAGGGTTTCTGAAATTAGGGGGTTTTAGAAATTAATGATAGAACAAGGCTTAATGATGATACTAATACAGTTTGTGCATGATTAATTGCTATGAATGTTGCTTAAACTCCAAAAATCACAAATTTGATACATGGTCAAAATTTAGAAGTATTCAAAGTTTGTCGAATTTGATGTAAACTTGGATTTTTGACTAATCTTGGTCAAAATGGACTCATTCTAGATTAAAAAGAATAATAAGATCGAATTTGATGAAAATTTGGCCAAGTAATTCATTTTCGACAAGTCATATTAGAAAAGGTCAAAATTCAAAATATTCAAATCTGAAAAAGTCAAATTTCGGAAGACTCAAAATTGAAAAAGTCAAAATTCATTTTTGGAAGTGTCGAATTTGTTGAAAAATGCACAAAATTTTTGGGGGGCTTAATAGACTTAGTGTATGTTGAGCAGAATGTGTTGTCTAAAGCTTGTATGTCTGTGAATAATAAGAACAGTCTCTCATGTGACTTGAAGTTCAAATGTTTGTGAAAAAGTACCTCAAAATTAAACAAAATTTGATCAAGTTTTGATGAATTTTATACCTTGTGTCAAATATGTCTATTCTCAATTGTTTAAGTGGTCTAAGTTATGTCCGGTTACGACCGTTTTCTGTATTGAACAGAATGAGGAGTGAGTGACTTAGTGACCATTCAGTTGTTGAATTAGATATGTTTGTATACATGATATAAGATTCATTACAAGAATCAAAATAGAAGAATTTCAAAATAACTTGAGTCTGATAATTCTATTCTCAATTGTTTAAGTGGTCTAAGTCATGTTCCGTTTTGATCATTTTCTGCAATGAACATAATGAGGAATGAGTGACTTAGTGACCATTCAGTTGTTGAATTGAGTTTGATTGATTTTGTGTTCTCAAATACAAATGCTTTTGCACAAAATATTTTTGAAAGAGTTCTCAAAATTTCTGTATTGTGTCAAAAATGGTACTCTTTCACAAAAAGTTTTAAGAATTTGAATGATATCTCTTAAATTTCTCAAATTGAGTCTTATTCAAACTCAGAGAGTATCTACATCATTCTTGAAAGAGTATCATTTCACAAAGAATTTCTGGTGAGGATATTCTGAACAGAAAGAGAGACAAAAACCATACGCGAAAAAGCAAATCTGAAGTGTGTTCGAAAAAGAAATGCGAGAACACACAAAAAGAGAAATCAAAAGAAAAAGCGATTATAAAGCCGTATGACATTGTGCTAGAAAAAGTAAGTAATAGGACATGAGAAACAACTGATCAATAAATATGTTCAAAAGAATTGCCAGAACGTTATAAATTAGACAGAGCGGAAAGAGACAAAAATATCAAATAACTTGTTTGTTATCTAATATCTTGTCATCAATCATTCACAATTCATCATGGCACAACCACAAAGACAAGCTGATGTTCACCAAGACGAATTGTGTCCACCCAACAAATGCTATGCTCTCATGGATGCTAATAAGATTATTGATCTTGATAATCCATTGTGTCCCAACTGAAAGACAAATACTGGCAACACAATTCTTCAAATCATCCACTCAGATTCAACATTGCTGCTTCTTTATCTGTACCATGGATCTACTTAGGGAAATTATGGCATACTTTGAAGGAAGATGGATCAAAGTATTAGCTCTCATTTATGCTTGATAGGAAAGAGCTCACTATGACTCTTGATGATTTCAAAACGGATCATTATTTCAATTGCATTCAAGCTACATTACAATTATCATCGAACCGTTTGTTAATGTCCAAGGTTCTCAGAAATGGTTCCATTCTTCCTAAATGATCTTGGTTTTACACTGGAATTAAGATCACCATCCAACTTCAAGACAACTGGTCTCGTACAACCGCGTCAGACACTTTGCAAGATGTTTTCGCGATGTCTTACAACACGAGTCACTGGTTTTGATCAACCGCGTTTGCAGATCATGCAGATGATGTATTGCTTTGTCAATAATGTACATCTTGATTATGCTGACTTACTATGGGAAGGATTGCATTACTCACTTGAACATCCATCAACACTAATTCCTTACCCTAGATTCATAAAGCTCATTATAAGTCGCTACATGACGCATATCTTGAAGATCTCATGATGAGTATGTGATAAAGTATCACCAATCTGGAAATGATGAGATGGTATATTTAATAAGCATATTCAATTCAGGGATAGAATAAGGCAGGAGTTGAAATTAACTTCACTAGCTAGATGTTACTGATGAGATGAAGCTCACAGAGAATTATCGGATGTATGCTGCAGTGTTTGAGGTAGATGTTCCAACGACTCAGTCACAACCGATTGAGTCTACCTAGAGAACACATAGGACAACTAGCGCCCCTAGGTCACCTAACCCTGATATGGATGAAGGAGAATCAAGTGCTCCATGAAAGTCTACTGTTATTAGACTTTGTATTCCTCCAAGACGATCAACTCGACTTACTCCACCAACACCAATGCCAACTACTGCTGAGGCTGACGACATAATCATACAAGATACAATTCAACTAAGCCTTGTTGAGCAGAAAAGTCATGATGATTTTGAAGCCAAGCATAATAAAGAAAAAGTTAAAGAGCAATTGATGGCTGAGGAGATTGAGAGAACTACTGTGGAAGGAATAAAGAGAACGTAGGGGAGAAGACTGAGGTGATATGTCTTTTCTTAATAGTCTAAAATGAATCTCACATAGGTTAGAGCCTGGTGTTATAAGAAGGCAAAGTCCAGAGGGTGGACGAAAAACTACTTTGTTTCACAATATGTGACGTTATATGAACAGGGAGGACGAGTCAAGCAATGGTATGATTATGACGTTGGAGAAGAAGGGGGTAAAGGGGATGGAGGCTTAGAGGAGACTTTGAATACACACCCCCTACACCAACTAGGATCACTAGGATTCATTATACTTCATATCTTTGGATATGATAATCTTTAGGTAAATAACAATTCTCTATAAATTATATGATATATCTAGTATTTATATTTTAACAGTAACTGATCCCAACAACCTTATCTTCATCACTATATCATCTTCCACCAAATAACCCAACATATAAATGGTCCTTCACATCTTTCATTGTTCAATACCTAAGAACTTGACGTTTCAAACGATACAAATGTTTCTTTTGATGAACTTAAGACGTTACGGTTCATTTCTTTGGACATCTAAAGTCAAGGTTTTTATTTTCTTCTTGGAAGAATGATGTTCAAATGTGAATTCTCAACCATTACAAGAAGTCATGAATGAGTCATTGCCAACTGGTAGATGATGATTTGTCACAGGAACTTACTAAGACTCAAGTTCCTATACATGTTGCATAGGGGTTTATAATGGAACGACAATAGAGTCAAGCTAATGTGGCGAAGATGATTGCAGATGAAATTTAGCAAGAACCCGAGAATCTTCGGGCAAAGATTACTTCGCAAATTAACAATGTCGTCACTAACCATATTCCTTCTCAGGTTGATTCCTCAGTAACATATATGTCAAGTCTATATTGTGCATGTTCACCCAACCCAAAGCCAGTCAAGCTTTTGCACAAAAAGAATAGCAATTTCACTTTATTTGACATATGAAAGGACAATCCTCCAACTACAAATGATGATTACCCATTTAGCAAGCACTCAAAATCAAGTTTGAAGGACTTCATACTGCTAACACTCCTTGTCGAACTTCTTACTATTCGCCAGTGATCAGGATGATCCTCACTGATGATGACTCATTGTGAGGGGTGGGATAGTGCTTAAAAGGCACGAAGACGGTTCTAAGCATAGAACCTAGGATTGGAGAAATGTCATCTGGTTCAAGTCAATGAAAAGTGAATCAGGTCATCCTGTCAACGCTCCAGGTAATCAGAATAATTTAGTGATTTTGATTTTAGACGGACTTCATATGCCACAGCATGATGATGAACTTCCAACTGAGGTAAGTATACAAGAGGCTTGTAGTATAAAAATGTCAGAAACAGTAGATGAGGCTAAACTACACAAAGTTGTTGATGAAATGTTAAGCAAGATGCTTTCAGGGTATGGCAACATCGTATCACATTGATTAGATGCAAAACTTCATAAAGAATGATATTGTGTGGGAAAGCAGAAAAGAGATTTTATCTTTATCATTTCTACAAAATCCAACTCTAGTTGTTCAAAGCTGTCAAAGATATCCTAAATCTCCTGCACTATCTCTTGTCAATCAATATCTCTTGTATTTGAAGAAAGTATCATTCAAACCTTGAAGTAGATTTGTGTTATCTACATCAAGTTTCATGCGGATATCTTTCCTGATGATGATATTGAAGAAAGAACATCCAAATGGGTCGACAAATGTGTGATGAAATTTAATCCTTATGCTCGATACAGTGTTGAACATTGAAAGAGTCTACATGCAAAGATATTTTACATTAAGAGATAAAAAGAAACAGGAAAGCCAAAAGAAGAAGTCTACTCAAATTCAAAGATTGTTCAAGTCATCAAAACATATAAAGAATTAGGACATGAGTACAAGTTTGTAACAACGATTATTGCAAGGAGAGCAAATGGTAGCATAGTGTCAGTTACTAAGCCAGACTACAAGAACCTCAACAAGAATGATATCGAGGATATGTATTTGATATGTATTAATGGCAAGGTAGGTGACTATGCTAAGACTGGACTACTATGGTCATTGTCAGTCTTCATAAGAACAACAACGATTTGGGAAAGAGTACATGATTTCTAGCTAGGTGTGGAAAGCTATCAACATAAGATCAATCTTACTGCACCAATAGATACTTTACCTGGCATTGAGAAGTATAAGATGTTCTTCATCGTCTCTGAACCAGTATATGGCTTTATATACAAGAACAACAAGAAGATAAGATGAGTTGAATATACATCAAGAGGCTCCTAACGTTTTGTGGAGATGCTACTTGAAAAGAGTGTCTTGGAAGGTGTTGAAAAAGTCTAATAATGTATGGTGAGACTAGCTTCTGAGATGTGACTCTGGAAGTGGCTCAAGTATGATGGATGTCGGAGTAGCTGTAATCTATTTGAGGTAGTGGGGTGAAAATATTTAGAAGCACGGATTGATAGCATCATGTATCAAATGATACGTTGGGAGTGTATTGTGATCGCGAAATAAGACGCAACTTAGGATCAAGAGGAGAGGGCAAGTGTATGGCATAAGCGAACCACGCTTTAGGGGGAGGGATGATTTGTAGGAATCATAAACAGTGGTCGCATTATTGATACTGTAGGACGGTTTAATTCATTATTAATGTGTTTTTTACTGTATTTTGTTAGTGAAGTTAGAAGTGTAGTTGTAGATGAAGGCGAATATGCTTAAGTGAAAACTAGGAGTATTCTATACCAAAGAATTGGAGACGTATCAATACAAGATTGTAGGAAAATAAGTAGGAAGGGAAGCTAATCGCCTCCACTCTCCCTAGTATAATCCCCTGTCATATAAGTCAACATTTGGTTGTGTGTAAGGCTTGTAACACATCACTTTCTAACCATTTCTCTTTTCTTTATAATATTTAAAAAATTATGAAAGTCTTGCATTTCTCTCTTAATTCTCTCTATGTCTAAACCTTCTTTAGAATCGTGTGTTATGGTTCAAGATAGAATCAGAGAGGGCCTAAACATTAACCTCAAACTACAATTGTAGTATCAAAGACGAAAAATGAGAGCTAGTGAAATGGTACTCAAAATAATGGACAGACATTAATGCATTGAATAGTGCTAAGAAATGATGATAATTTCATGTTGAATCGGAATAGCAGCTAAGCAGTCAGGAAAAAAAGCTTTAGTCAGAATATAGCACATAAACTTCGTCACCAGTATAGTATTTAAATAAGAAAATAAGCTTCAAGGGACTAAGCAGACAGTATAAGCGCAAATTCTGCGAGTCTCACAAACACAATCGCAAACAAATAAATAGAAGAGCACCAATCCGCGATTCATATCAAACAATAAAAATAAGCACCAATCCGCAATCATTGGCTCTTGATACCACATATTAAGCATATAGATCTTGATTGATATACTAGTGTGTGTAAATCAAGGTATATTATTATGTGTGTTTAGAGAGAGAAAATAACTAACTTGCCTTTTGATCGAATGAAATTGTTACATACAATCTTGACTTGTGATCAAAACTTATTGAAATAAACTAACTCCTATTTTAAAATTGAATAAGAGGAGTACTTTCTTAACTTAACGCTTCTAGTCCCTGCACTTATAAAAGTACATAAAGTATATTATTTTCTTTGTTTCTAACATTGACTCTTGTTTAAATGGCTATAGGCGGATCTATTCAAGTTAACATTATTTCGATAGAGTCTTTCTTTGGGGCAGGTTTAGTTGGAGCTCAGTAGCCAGAATTTCGTTAGGGTATTTTGTAGGTGTGTTAAAGTCGACACGAGGACGATCATGTCCATGGGAGTTACCTTTGGGTAGTAGGTAGGGAACATGATGATCTCTAGGTCGGTAGGGGAACAAACATCTTTATTGTTGTAGATGTTCCTTTCATCGTTCCTTCGCCTATCCGCCCTCGTGTTCACCCGAGGCAACCTGTCGTCCCTCCTAGGAGCGAAACCCTGCCCCTTTTTTATGAATCCCAATATTCACCCTTTGGTAGCTCGGTACTAGCAAAAGCTTCTTCTGAACGAATGAAATCATCTACTCTTACCATCATCTCATCAGCGGTCTTGGGGACTTTGTCGAAGTACCGCTTTGCTAGTTTGGGGCATTTGTGTGCATCCATGAACGATGAAATCTTCATGATTTCCGGGATACCCAGGATGAACCATGTTTCCACAATCCACCGCTCCTTAAACGCGATCAGCGTCTCATTTGTTTTTCTTACTATCTTGGTTATCTCGGTGGGATCTTTAAAACACGCCCTTCATGTGGAGAAACTGGTGGTGAACTATTCATGGAGTTCTAACCATTTGTTGATGCTTCCATAAGGAAGGCATTCGAACCACCCTCTCACAGTCCCATCCAGCGTCTGCTGAAACATGCGACACCATACTGGCATAGGCCACTCTCCGGAATTAGCTTCCGATGCAAACCGACTGAGGTGATCATCCGAATCTGTGGTACCGTCATACAACTTAATTTTAGCAAGCATTTTATACCCGGGTCTGGCAAATTCTATGATCCTCCCTGTGAGGGGTGTTTTCAAAGTTTCCTTAAAAGGCTTCTTTAGGTCAGCGTCCCCTAGCTCTTTCCCCGTTACAATGATATGTCTCTCATTCGTGTGCTCTTCTTCATCGAAGTTTAAACGTGTGGAGAAACCTCGCTACTTTCGTTGTGCTCTATGACCAACGACTTGAGAGCAGACAAGTACCCTTATATATGCTCTCTCGTCGATAGAGGGGTTTTGTCATTCCCTCTAAGATTTTCCCTAATGATGGGGCCCTCATCCTAACGCTTTGGTAGATTGAATATGGGTCCCACGGATGACGCCAATTTGTTGAAGTAATTCTTTGTACGAAGGTTATATGTGGAAAATATCCTACAGAATTGATTCGTTAAGGTCCTCCAGTTCCTTGTAAGGATGAAACAAACGCGTTAGCCTCCCCCTTGGTGTGACCCCAAGACCGATCTTTGGTGTAAGAGTAAGTATATGGAAGTGCCAAAAGGCTTAAGTAATAAACGCAGTTTAGAGTGCATTAAATGCTACCCGTGTGTAAATGCAGGGTATTTATACACCTCGGAGTACGGTGTTGATTCATTGTGTTGGCACTCTTCCTGACATTATTTCTAACACATAGGGCATGGTGTGCCGAACTACCCCTAGGGTAGGTGTCAAATGGTATGAGTGTCTAGGGAACACAATCCTGTAAAACCAGGAATATGCGGCGTATCTTAGGTCCTTGCTATTACCTGCCGAGTCTGGCCAAGTCCTGGATAAAATGGTGTTTCGTCTTTCTCCCTTTAGTATATTCATTCGGTATGTTCTTCCGCCATGCCTTCCAGATACCTATGCCGTCGATCACCATAATCAAGAGTTTTGCTCAGTCAATTTGTTAGTGCAATCATTTTGATATTTAATCTACACAGTCTTTTTGTGTTTTGATGATGACAAACATGTAACTTGTAAAACATAACGTAAAGTGCATGGTTCATAGTTAAATTCTAGATTAGTTCCACTAGTTCCAAGGCGGTATGTAGTGAAGTGTAGGGCATCTCTACATATAAGTGATCTCCTTTGATTACTTAGGTATCATGTAGTAGATTTGGGTTACATAGAAGTGATTTCATTTGATCACTTATGTTTCTTAGAGTAGATCGGGTTGTATAGAAAAGTTCTTGATGTTTAGATCGAGAACTTGTATCCATTTGACTACTAAGTCTTGGATCTCATCTTGTAACATCTTCATATAGATTATAGGCTAGATGGTTTATGTGTTTATGCCTTAAAACATAAGGTTTGTTATGTTGGACAACAAAAAATAACGAGTTTGGTTGTACCCGAATAACAACTCACATTTAACTTAGTGTCAGAAAACATTGTAAGAAACGTAGAGGTTAGTTATGTTAGGCATAAACATAACAGGTTTGATTGTACCCGAAGAATGACTCGACATTTAGCTTAGTGTCTGATGCGTATTTTCTTTTAAAGAAATTATTTAACAACTTTTAAATTTATAAAAACTCGTTCACCGATGTCTACACGCACTAACGGGCAGAGAACCCGGTCGTGTGTAATGTAGGGTTGGTAAATCCGAGGTCGTCCCAAGAGCTAAGTTTAGATTAGTTATAATTTGAAATGTCTCATGGTTAAAAATGGTTTGAATACTTTTGAGAATTAAGACAGGAAATAAAATGCGTAAAAGTAAATTGAGAAGAAGACTATAAGGAGAAAAGCGTACTAACCTAGTTACTTCATTACTGCTGTTTATGACATGTTTCCTAGTGAAATGTCTAAGTACCGTTTTATTAGTGTTCTAATATCAACAGATCCAAATTGGCATTCGAGGTCTGTCCTATACTTCCTAGGATCCCAATTTCTCGAAAGCCTCGATGTTAAGGTATCCTGGTCGTAGCTATTAAGTACCAACCATCCAAAAGAATTGTCTATAACCTAAATAGATTATTAACCCTCTCTAAAAGAGTTCATGCACTTTTTAAAGTATTTAGAGTAATTAAGGCGGTAATCTGATTGATTCCTACACTAGGGATAAATGCCAACTTATCCTAGTACCGTTGTAATCCAAAGTTCAGCGGTTTGCCTAATAAAAGGACTAACCGGATCAAAATTACCTTTCAATATCACCAAAATGCAGGGATCTATGAGGCTATAAGGATATCTAATAAATAGATAATTAAACAGGAAACATAAATCATAACAATATTAATTACATAACTAGGCCAGCACTAGAAGCGCTTAGCCACTCATGGTAATAAATAGTAAGAAATAATAGAAGATTTCATTAATCGAAAGCTCATAATTCTTACAGTAGTCGTTTACGAATGATTAAATACAAAAGTAAGTAAAGTGATTTCTCCCTTGGACTTTAGATGGATTTATTCAACCTATGGAAGCTTGGTTCACCCCTTGATGCTGTGGTAGAAGGGTTGATGTTGAATAAGCAGAATGAGGGCTCTATTTATAATGTTCAAACTTGTTATGGCATAACCCTTTTGTATGGTTACGCCGTAATCGTGCTGATGTGGGCTTTCTTTTCGTAGGCTTAAAATGGTTACGGTGTAACTCTACGTACATGTTACGCCGTAATGCTGACTAGGATATGTCATCAATCTTCAAACGTGGCAAGTTACGGCGTAAAGGTTACAAGCAATTACGTCGTAATCGTTATGTGTGAAGATCATTTTAGGCTGATCTAAGATATGTTTTACAAATAATATAAATACATAGCGGAATAATAAAGAACAGTATATTATCAAACAAGGTTTTTCATTCATACGTTTCCATCAAGCCCCAATTCTACCTTGAACAATGGTAGAACATGTTATCTAAACTATAACAAGGAATCAAAGATCCTTAAGGCTAAAACAACCAAACCTAGGCGTCTACAATAAGACTTGACGCCTAGACACATACACTCTTTTAGTTGACTACATTTTTTGTGCATTCTTAAAACAACACGTCTGAACCTCTTTTTATAACATGAGGAGTCCAAGACTTACAAAGGATAAGAACAAAGACTTTTACAGAGGATAAGAACAAATAATATCTTTTAAACATTAAGCTTTATCTTCTTAAGAAGATCTTCTGAAATCTTCAAAATCTTCCATCTTTTGAAGAATTCTTCTTTTGCGTTTTAAGTCCTTTTGTTTCATTCTTTTATTTATTTTGTCTTATAAAATCGAGAATCCCAACATTGTGATGACCATTGTTGACTTAATTGGGTTACGGTATAACTCCTGCGGGGTGGTTACGCCGTAACAAGTCTTGAAAATCCAACTTTTGCTCGTTTTTGTGTCCAAATTCCGTGTTTCTTGCTTAGATGCTCGATTTCTTCCTGAAAAAAATAAATAAGTGATTAAGTATCATTTTCAGGCATTTATGAGATATTTACAAGTATTTTGATAGGGAATTTGATACCAAACAATATAAATTATTTGATGTCATCAAATATCAACCCACATGAATTCTACTTGCCCTCAAGTAGACCTGTTAGAATAATTCATAAAAAGATTCTCCTAATTTAACACTGAGAAATGAATTCAAAATTTACTTATGCTAAAAGACATCAAAGCCGAACACCTCACGAAAAGGGGATTAAGATCACTCAACTCTCTAACTAGTCTAAGTGTTTCATTTTCAAGGTGATCGCTCAACTACACAGTCATAGCATGTATTCTATCATAAGCTTGGAAAGTACACAAATCTACACCAGTTAGAGTTAGGGTCT
>BQNB010134624.1:0-16955 GCA_026074375.1 Tanacetum coccineum | reverse complement strand
CACTACCAACGCGCCCTGGGGACTTTTTCGTTATAGGATTACAAAATTTAATATTTGTACACGTTTTCTTCCTTTTAGCTTATAATCTGTTTTAAGCTCATTACACAGCTTATTCGATAAGCTGTGTAATCAAGCTTATTTTTATCGTTGGGGAATAACGACCCGGGAATCATACTTCTCGGTTAATATACGTATTATATAATATATATTTGTGAAGATTTTCCTTTTTACCTTTGTCCTCAAGGGTAATTTGGTAATTTTTTTTATCATATTATATATTATTTTAATACGTGTATAAGATTTCTTCAATCAGGGACTGAGTTCAAGAATAGAGAGATGAATCAGTTTTGTGAAATAAAGGGTATTTTGAGACAATTTAGTGTAGCTAGAACTCCTCAACAAAATGGAGTTGCTGAGAGGAGGAATAGGTCACTAATTAAGGCTGCTATGACTATGCTAGCTGGATTCAAGTTGCCAACAACGTTTTGGGCAAAAACAGTTAATACTACTTGTTATGTGCAAAATAGAGTGTTAGTAGTTAAGCCTCATAACAAGACCCCATATAAACTTTTTCATGGTAGAACACCAACTTTAATCTTTATGAGACCATTTGGGTGTCCTGATACCATTCTCAATATCATAGATCATTTAGGCAAATTTGATGGTAAGGCTGATGAAGGTTTCTTTGTTGGATACTCTTTGAATAGTAAAGCCTTTAGAGTATTCAATAGTAAAACAAGGATAGTAGAAGAAAACTTGCATATTAGGTTTAGTGAGAGTACACCTAATGTTGTAGGTAGGGGACCAGATTGGCTATTTCATATTGATGCACTAACAAGAACAATGAATTATGAGCCAACTGCTGCAGGTACACAGTCTAATGGGTTTGCATGTACAAAAGCAAGTGATAATGCAGGTCAATCTAGAAAGGAAATATTACATTTTCCTACCATTATAGACTGTTGATCCACTTTTTTCCCAAGATCCAAAGAGTTCTCATGATGATGAATCCAATCCTTCAAGTGATGATGAAGAGAAGGTTGATGAAGATCCAAGAAAAGATAGTGAATGTAATGATTAAGAGAAGGAAGATAATGTTAACAGCACTAACAATGATAATACTGTTAGTTTAATTGTTAATGCTGCTGGCACAAATGATGGTGTAGAGGCTGACATGAATAATTTGAATACAACAATCCAAGTCAGTCCTAATCCAACTACAAGAATTCATAAAGATCATCTTCTTGATCAAGTAATTGGAGATTTACAATCAGCTACACAAATAAGAAAGATGTCAAATAATTTGAAGGAACATAGGTTTGTTAGTACTATTCAACAAAGAACAAACCATAAAGACCTTCAAAACTGCTTGTTTGCTTGTTTTTTTATCACAGGAAGAACCCAAAAAGGTAATTCATGCATTGAAGGATCCAAGCTGGATAGAGGCTATGCAGGAAGAGCTTCTACAATTCATGTTACAAGAAGAATTCATGCATGAAGGATCAAGGCTGGATAGAGGCTATGCAGGAAGTAGCTTCTACCAATTCAAGTTACAAGAAGTTTGGACTTTAGTGGATTTACCAAATGGAAAAAGGGCCATAGGCTCTAAATGGGTTTTCAGGAAATAAAAAGGATAAAATGGAACTGTGATAAGAAAATAAAGCAGATTGGTTGCTCAAGGTGTACACACAAGAAAGATAGGGATTGAAACTATGATGAAGTCTTTTCCCTATGTTGCAGAAATTGTACAATTAGGCTATTTTTAGTTTTTATGCTTCATTTAAATGTTTTTTTATGGTGTATCAAATAGATGTAAAAAGTGCTTTTCTCTATGGGAAGATTGAAAAAGAGGTGTATGTATATCAACCACCAAGATTTGAAGATCCAGACTTTCCTGATAGAGTATACAAGGTTGAAAAATCACTTTATGGACTACATCAAGCTCCTAGAGCTTGGTATGAAACCTTGTCAACATATTTGTTAGACAATGGGTTTCAAAGAGGTAAAACTTGAAGACTTTATTTATCAAAGGACACATAAGTGATATTTTGCTGGTCCAAGTTTATGTGGATGATATCATCTTTGGTTCAACAAGAAGAGCTATGCTTGATTTGAGCAGAAGTTGATGCATGAGAAATTTCAGATGAGTTCTATGGGAGAACTTACATTATTCTTGGGATTACAAGTGCAGCAGAAGAAGGATGGCATATTTATTAGTCAAGATAAACATGTTGTTGAAAATTTAAAGAAATTTGAGTTTACAGAAGTCAAGACTGCAAACTCAAAAGCCTCTGCTCAAGGATGAAGATGGTAAATAAGTGGATGTTCATATGTATAGGTTAATGATTAGTTCATTGATGTATCTTACATCTTCAAGACCTGACATCATGTTTGTAGTGTGAGCATGTGCTAGATACAAAGTCAATCTAAAAGTTTCACATCTTCATGATGTGAAAAGGATTTTTAGGTACTTAAAAGGTCAACCAAAATTGGGCCTTTGGTATCCAAAAGATTCTCCTTTTGATTTGGTAGCATACACTAATAGTGATTATGCTAGAGCAAGCTTGGATAGGAAGTCTACAACAGGAGGTTGTTAATTCCTTGGATGTAGATTAATATCATGGCAGTGCAAGAAACAAACAGTGGTTGCAAATTCCACAACAAAAGCTGAGTATGTGGCTGCTTTAAGTTGCTGTGGACAAGTACTTTGGATTCAGAATCAACTACTTGATTATGGGTACAATTTTATGCATACCAAGATCTTTATTGACAATAACAGTACTATTTGCATAATTAAAAATCCTGTTTTTCATTCAAAAACAAAGCATATAGAGATCAGACATCATTTTATTAGAGATTGCAATGAAAAGAAATTGATTTAAATGGTCAAAATCCATACTGACAAGAATGTTGCAGATTTGCTTACAAAAGCTTTTGATGTAAGTAGATTTCAATATTTGATTGTTAGTATTGGAATGATGAATCTTTAAAGTCTTTTATCTCTTTATGTTTTGTAGAGTTTTGTATGAATTAGTACTGTTATTCATGCCATTAAAAGTTTCTGCTGTTAAGTATAATTAGTACTGGAGGTTATACTTAATACTGCTGAGTTACTTCTGTTAGTTGTTAGTTATACTTAATACTGCTAGGTATAATTAATACTGTGAGAATTGTGAAAATTGCTATGGCTTGTGTTTACTTGGTTTTTGGACTAAAATTTTGCAAGAAAAGTAAATAAAAGTGTTAGATTGATGATGGAAAAGCTTTTTGGAATGAAATTGGAGTTAATACTGGTGACTCAAAGTTAATGCTGCTAGACATACCTTACTACTGCTAGTTCTAAGTTAATGCTGTTAAGCATACACTTACTACTACTGAGTTACTACTGCTAGGTTAAAGTTACAACTGTTGAGGGTATTTTTATAGATACTTCGATTAACGGTTTCAATCAGTCATTCAATCGATTTCATACTTTTGTAAACCCTCTAATCACAAACCCTAACTCAATTTTATCATCCATTATCAATACCCAACACAAATGTCAAATCTAAAGTTTGCAGATACTCACAATATGGTCGCGTTTTTGTCTAAACCCGCAGAGAGTGAAGGGTTTGAACAAATTATGGATTTTTTGAATGCAAACCCTATAAAGTATGCACTAACCGTTAATCCTACTATATATATATTTCATGCATTGAACAATTCTGTTCTACTGTCAAGGCCAAAACTATTAATGAGGAAGTTTAGTTACATGCCCTAGTTGATGGTAAGAAGATAATTATCACTGAATCTTCTGTTAGAAGATATCTTCAACTAGCACATGAGGAAGGTATTGATTGTTTACCAAACTCTACCATTTTTAAAGAACTTACAAGGATTGGGTATGAGAAGATTTCACAAAAACTCACTTTCTATAAACCATTCTTTTCCCCACAATGGAAATTTCTGATTCATACTAGTTTACAATTTCTAAGTGCAAAGACTACTGCATGGAATGAATTTAGTAGTACTATGGCATCTGCAATTATCTGCTTAGCTACAAATCAGAAATTTAATTTTTCAAAATACATTTTTGAAAGTATGGTTAGAAACTTGGATAATTTATCTAGGAAGTTTTTGATGTATCCAAGGTTTGTACAAGTGTTTTTCGATAAACAACTTGATGGGCTGCCAACTCATAAGAGAATTTATAATGCACCCTATCACACTAAAAAGATATTTGGAAATATGAGAAGGGTAGGGAAAGGTTTTTTCTAGTAGAGTAACACTTTTATTTCCAACAATGGTGGTACAAAACCAATCTGAATTGGGTGAAGGTTCAGAAATGCCCATTGATCCCCATCACACACCCACCATTATACAATCATCTACTCAACCTAAAAAGACATAAAAACCTAGGAAGCCTACAAGAAAGGACACTCAGGTACCTCAGTCTAGTATTCCTAGTGAAAATGTTGCAGATGAGGCTGTCCATAAGGAGTTAGGTGACAGTTTGGTGAGGGATGCCACTACTGCTTCTAGCTTAAAAGCAGAGCAGGATAGTGGTAACATCAATAAGACCCGATCCAAGGCAACACCTAATGAATCTAGTTCCCTAGGAACTACTTCAGGTGGTGGTCCAATGTGCCAAGAAATCATAGGGGATACTACTGCTCAAACTAGGTTTGAGAGTGTATCTAAACATTTCAATGATTCACTCTTCGCAAGAGGTAACACACTTCAAAGTAATGAGGATAGACTTAAACTTAATGAATTGATGGAATTATGTACCAATTTACAAAAGAAGGTTTTTGATTTGGAAAAGACAAAGACCTCTCAAGATAATGAGATTGCTAGTTTGAAAAGGAGGGTCAAGAAGCTTGAAAAGAGAAATAGGTCAAGAACTCATGGGCTAAAGAGGTTGTATAAAGTTGGTTTGAGTGCTAGGATAGAATCCTCTAGAGATGAAGAAAATTTGGGTGAGGATGCATCCAAATAGGGGAGGAAGATTAATTCTATTAATGTAGATGAAGACATTACCCTGGTTAATGTTCAAGATGATGCTGATAATGAGATGTTTTATGTGAATGTTTTAAGTGGTGAGGAGGTGTTTGTTGCAGTGAAAAATGAAAATGTTGTTGAAGAAGTAGTTGATGCTGCTCAAGTTAGTACTGTTATAATAACTACGGAAGAACTTACATTGGCTCAAGCACTTGAAGCATTAAAAACCTTAAAACCCAAGGTGAAAGGTGTTGTTATACAAGAGCTAGGTGAGTCTATAATAACAAAATCTTCACAACTATCTTCACAACAATCACAAGACAAGGGTAAAGGAATAATGGTAATAGAACCTGTGAAGCCTATGAAGAAGAAAGTTTAAATCATGCTTGATGAAGAAGCTGCTTTAAATTTACAAGCTGAATTTGATAAAGAAGAAAGACTTGCAAGAAAGAAAGCTGAAAAAGAAAAATAAGCCAATATTGCTTTGATTGAAGAATGTGATGATATTCAAGCAAAGATTGATGCTGATCATCAATTGGCTGAAAGATTGCAAGCACAAGAACAAGAAAAGTTGTATGATGCAGAAAAGGCTACATTATTTCAACAACTCTTAGAGAAAAGAAGAAAGCATTTTGCAGCTAAAAGAGCAAAAGAGAGAAGAAACAAACCACCAACACAAGCTCAACAGAGAAAGATAATGTGTAATTACCTAAAGAACATGGAAGGGTACAAGCTCAAAGATTTGAAGTCAAAAGGGTTTGATTTTATTCAAGTGATGCTTGACAGAGCATTCAAAAAGGTAAATACAAAGTTGGTGGAAGGAAAAGAAAAGAGAGCAGGAACAGAGCTGATACAAGAAATTACAAAGAAGCAAATGGTGGAAGATGACAAAGAAACAGCAAAGCTTAAACAGTGTTTGGAAATCATTCCAGATGAAGAAGAGGTAACAATTGATGTTATACCTTTAGCTGTTAAGTCTCTAAGTATTGTTGACTGGAAGATTTATAATGAAGGAAGAAAAAGCTATTATCAAATAATGAAAGCTGATGGAAAGTCTCAAATGTACATGATCTTTAGTCACATGCTTAAAAGTTTTAACAGGGAAGATTTGGAAGATTTATATAAGTTGGTAAAAGCTAAATATAAGTCAACAAGACCAGTGAAAGACTTGGATTTGTTGTTATAGGGTGATTTGAAAACAATGTTTAAACCACATGTAGAAGATGAAGTATGGAGGAATCAACAAGACTACAAAGTGTTGGATTGGAAGCTATATGACTCCTGTGGAGTACATTCCTTGAGGATGCAACATGTGTACATTCATATGTTGGTAGAGAAGAAGTATCCCCTTATACCATCTACAATTACAATGATGTTGGAAAAGAAGCTTCAAATTGATTATGAAAGTGAAATGGCTTATCAGCTTCTTAAATCCATCATAAAACAACTTAAGAAGAAGTAAAGAAGTGTTTAGAAGCATCCTCCTGGTGTTGATGAAGCTTTAAATGAAGAAACTTGATGATTTTGAAGAAGAATATCAAGTTTAGGATAGGAATGTTAGGATTAAAAGCCTTCTTGATGCTGTTGGAATTACTGCTGCTTAAGTTTATGGTAATACTGCTTTAATGAAGTTAGTGCTGCTCATGAATTTCAAGAAAATATTCTAAGTAGTTACTACTGCTGGTACAAAAGTTAATGCTGCTAGTGAAAGTTACTACTGCTAGTACAAAGAGTACTGAAGAGTTACTACTACTCAGGAAAATATTCTAAGTAGTTAGTAATGCTAGTACAAAAGTTACTACTGCTAGTGTTAAGTTGCTACTCCTTACTTGATATGTATTAGTTATTTATAGAAAAGTTGTTATATACTTAGAAAAATATTGTAAGCCGAGTAGGACCCCTTGGTGTATAAAAGGAGGTCCTAAGGCATAGAGATTGATGCACCAAAACCACGTACCAAAACCAAAATCAATCTTAGACGTATAATTCTTAGCTTTAAGATCTTTGTAATCCTAATACTTTGAGAGTATTCGTATTATTATAATATTGGAGCTTATTTGTTGAATTGTATGTTCATTGTTTTACTATTTCATTGATAATTCTTTTTAATATTAAAGATTAGATTCCGCATAATCTTTAATACATTCAAACAAAACTTTTATAGTTGTGTTAGATTTATCTAATATAACTAAACCTTAAACCATCTTACGGAATTCGATCTATTGATGACAAGCCATGAAAGAACAAAATCGCCAAGACGATCGCTACGGATGAAGATCACCACGTAATGGTCAGAGTAGAAAGTGAACATAAGAAGTCAGAAGAAGAAGAACGAGAAGAAGAGGGCAACATTGAAAACATTAACACCGACTCACCCTCACAACCTGATCCATCAATCTCATTCATCGCAGAAAAAGTTCTTAAACTTAATTCATTCCTTAAGTCATCTAGCTTGGTTCCCCAATCATCTGACATATAATTTGTTTGCACGAAGGGGGATGATGGAGACATAATGTTTATCGAAATAATTAAAAAGTATGACGTTTCTCACGAAGAAGAACTCAGAGAAATGAAAATATAGCAACAGGAGGACTAGAAGTGAAGTATTTTGACTCATTTCCGACTAGGAGCAAACTATCATATCATAAGTACCTAATGTGTGGCCTAATTCCAACCTTGTTTCTGAGAAACCCCATCATCACAGAGGGATGCCCATCAAACCTTAAAATACCATGTAACATTGAACATGTGCATGTGGAAAAAGCCTACATAGACCGCAAGTCCCCTCTAAACATCATGACCCGAATGCTGTATAATTGGATCATGAGGAGAAAACTTAACCCTAGGGAAGATACAAATAGAGTAGTAAGAAATTTCAAGGGAATAATTAAGGGAATGCATATCTTTGTAGGAAACTTCACTTATGTTGCAGACTTTATGATTGTTGGGGATATTAGTTCAATCATAGACCCTAGGTTTTCACAAGTAGTACTAGGGAAGCCCTTTGTTGAAATATCCAATATGACTCATGACCTATCACTAGGAGTGATGAACTTCAATGACAGAATCAATGAGATTGCCTATAAGATGCTCTATAAAATAATGCAATATAACTCGTTATCAGACTCAAAAAAGAGCATACGAAATCACTCGACCTTAGGAACGAGGAGGACAAGAGAAGAGGAGTGAAGTACGTGATGAGCAAAATATTAAGGTTTTATAAGGAATGTCTAGAGCTTGTACCTGAATATTTAACTGGAGTTGCAGATGAAGGAGGAGTTATGTAAAGACGTGTGACTCTGAGTCTAGCTACAAGATTCGTTAAATAAAGAAAAGCGCTTTTTGGGAGGCAACCCAATATTTAATTTCCCGCATTTAGGAGTGTCTTGTGTTTTATCTCTTTATTGTTTATTCTTATATGTTTGAATCATTTGTGATCATGCTTTGCTTTGTTTTTAACTTCGTCTTAATTGCAATCAAAGGTATTTTGCATCAAATAAATGTACAAGAATATATCCGGTTTATAAAAACCATTTCAAACATATAAAATAAATTATTTATATTAATTCGCATCAGTTTCGAGTCATAATATTGTAATGATTAATCTCAGGTTTTATGCAGCATTTTACACAAGGAATGACTAATAGAATCGCGTGCAGGAATTTTTTTCAAAAAACACGAATGTTAAATTTTCACAGTGGCTAGAGACGGCATCAAGGATTCTCCTAACGGCTTCGCGCCTTTAGTTTTGTGAAAATTTAAAATTTTATATTATTTTTGAAAAATGATTTGTACAATATCCAAAATTTGTAATTTTCTTATAAACCTGCAGAGACGTTGATTATATCATCACATTCATCCTATCTTTACTGCTTTAATAGAGTCAACCTTAAAAGTTTCGTTGTATATATCATTATCCCGCCGATTTTACGCCATGTGTAGTTGTCTTTATCTTTGATTTACAGGTTATATTTGATGAGAAGAAACTCGAAAGTTCTTAGGAAGTTTCAGGAGGACGATTCTTAGGTGACAATTCAACCAGTTATCACATGTTTCTTCTTTATTATTGAGCAAACTAAGGGAGTACTAGTTTCTTTTACTTGATTTCTTTTCCCTTTATTCGTTTTACAATTACTTTTAAGAACATTGGGGACAAAGTTCAACTTAAGTGTAGGGGGAAATAAGCCTTAGAAACTATTTCTTCAATTTCCATTTGCTTTGTCCTTAAAATGATGAGTAATATATTGAAACATAGCATAGACGGTAATTTTTTTGACCGAAGTCTAGAATCTAACAACACAAAATCACATTCAAACAAAGATCTAATGTGATTAACAAAAAGTCCAACAGGAGGATCAAATTTAGTGGTTTGGTTGCGGTTACGGGTTAAATTAGGGGATGTAAGAATTCTTAGCCATTGTTTTGATACGGTTGTAAACAAATGAATACAGAGAATAGGTAATCAGATTAATATTTTGGTCAAAAGTTCGTCGTTTATAAGGACTACATCTGGTGGTGCAGAGTTTTCTTGAGCATGTGTTCTATGCTTTTGTGACATCATCACTGATAGTTATTTTTTAGATGTTGCCGGAATACTTGTAATGGAAAGAAGTTAAAATGGAAAGAAGTTATGAGTTGGTTGAGTATCTGAGTCCTGAAACATCATTAAATAGAGAATACACGAGGAGAATCTAAGACCAAATTAACAGGGACGAAATTGGCAACTAAAGTTTTTTTCTAGTAGGGTAAACTATCACCTATGGTCCCTATCATCATGAAAAGACAACATAAATATTGAAAATAGAGGGAATTTTTTTATAATACAAGTTTCGTCCCTAAAACCTAAAAAGGGTCAACAGATAGAATGTTTTTGATGTAGTTAAGTTTTCAACATATAATGCTAACTCTACGTCTCGTCCTTAAGACCTAATAAGGGTCAACATATTAAAATAATTTGACTTGCAATGGTCAAACGGGGTGTTTTATGTACTAGTGGTATGACATGGTTAGTATGAGAATTGCAATGACATTCACAAGGCTCATTGACTGACATTCACAAGGCTCTGTGACAATTGCTTTAATTATGAGTCTTATTACATGCTTAGCAGTTAGATTATGATAACATTAAAAACATAACAAACACAACATAGCAGCTGACTTCCATACATTAACCAATACACCATAGCAAAGCATTCGTGTGGTTCCTTTAGTCAATAACATGGAGGTTGGGGATCTTGTTCCATGAGTAGAAGGTGGGTCAGTCTCGTCTTTACTACTGTCGGTACGTTGCGAAGACATACAATCATTAATGACCTCAGCTACAATTATAATTCCAGTTGCAATTGAACCACCAGCTAAACCAGCTGCAGTTGTGCTTCTAATTCCTAGGCCTATTAAATAATCACCCCTAACAGGTATAGTTGTGTTACCCTTCCCAAGCATTGGCCCACTACTAAACCCGATGTACCAGTTGCAGCCAGACTCTATAAGTTGTTGTATGACCTATTCTAGAACGGTGCATTTCATAGTAAACCCACATGGCTTCTCTATCAAAGTAAACCCACATGGCTTCTCTAACAGTCAATGCATATTGTTTTAGTACCATCTTCTTGTACCTCAACAAATGCATAACCATTATCTTGAGCTATTGTGATTGTAGTTTGATGTGATAAATAAAGGAAGAGCATTGAGGTGTTATATAATGCGGTAAAAAAGAGAGTGTTTAATGTGATAAAGAAAGTTGTTGGTCAACAAAAAGTAGTTGGGAGCAATAACAACATAAATGCTAAAAATGGATGGAAAATATTATGCAAAATACTTTTGTTTTATACCACGATTGATCCCTCGCTAGCCATTTCAATGAGAAAGTTCTTCCTTATTCATCCTTATAATCCTTTTAGTTGGTCATAGGAGGTTAGTATGCATTATGGTTTGACTCATAAATGGTAGACTTTATTCACACACCCAAACAAAAGTTATGAACTGGGTGAAATTAAAACATAAACAAGATAGATAAACACTAGCATATATTAATGGCTTAATGTATGTATGATGAGGTGTAATTTTATACGCTTTTTAGGGGTCATTTAACCCCCTAAATCATGTTTTTATTCCCAAATTATATACTTAAATTTTTGTTTTTGTGTTTTTAGCATTTGGATGGCTTTTGAAGGAAATACACGTGACTTGGGCTCATTTGGAGAAGAAACAGACAAGACTACGACTCTACACCAAATCCCTTAAAGAATTGTGCACACAGTGTGTGGAGACGGCGTCACAATTCTCTAGCAATGACATCACAACATTCAAGCGACGGCGTCAAGATCCTCATGAAGACGTCTAGACGTAACCGCCTTATTAGAAACCCTAGAAGATTCGATGAAGCAATGGTGTCAGGAATCTTGTGACGCCGTCACGACTTCTTTTTCTATATATACCCGCAGTTTTTAGGGTTTTTATGTTTGAAACTTTTGGGAATAGAACCCTAATATTAGAATACGTTTTTAGCTGCATCTTAGGCCATTTTTAGGATTTCACAGCCCTCGTGTAACAACCTCAACTACATGTTTTAATCAAGTGAAGTTCTTTATCCCTTATCATTCAATATGTCTATGTGTTGCGTGATTAGTTATTGTTCTTCACTTTCTTATAATATGTTAGGCTAGATCCCTTTTGTATTTAGTTATGATTCCATAAAACTTAGTATGTAGATCTTTATTGTGTTTCTTCTTGTGATGGATGTGCGCGTTAGGCTTTAGAAAACTAGACATCACGAGAGTGACAAAGCAACACAATTAGGAGAAACAAACTAAGGAGTAATGCATGATTGAGTAAATACATTCGTTTCCCATATAAGTTAATACCAAAGTAGTTTAGATTTATTTTATTATAATTAGCTTAATTAGTTAAAACCAAAACCAACCTCTCAATCAATGATATTTACCTGCTTTTATAAAAATATAAAAATACAAAAAGAATCTTCTCTCAACCCTTAGATCTTTGTTAGATTATGTTTGAGCCTTCCCAACCTATTCCCCTAGAGAATGATAACAACCCCCGAGTCTTACCTTAATACAGTACAACAGTTGGGTGCTCTGGCTAGGGAGTTGTAAAACTTCTTGTGAGTCCACAACACCCGCATCAAGTTTTTGGCATTGTTGTGTGGGGAATAGTTAGGTTTCAATCATTCTTTAAATTAGGTCTACTCGCTTGATTCCTATCTAGTGAGAATTTTATTTTTCAGTATATTAGCTTTCTTGTAGTCTATATTTTCTTCGTGTTATTTGTTCGTAACTCATTTTCGTGACCTCCATGGAAAACAAAAATTCTATCCACACTCTTAAAGATTACTCCAAACCTAGCCATAAGGGCTATCAAAACACAATTGAGCTCCCTGTAGGGAACAATGTGGTGCCTTTGTGATCCGACACCATCCGGTTGGTGCAAAACAGATGCTCTTTCCACAGACTTCAGTCCGAGGATCCAAATCAACATCTTAAGGATTTTCTAAAACTAGTGGACTCACTTAACCTTGATGTTGCAAATAGGGAAAGGACCCGCATGCGTTTATTTCAATTTTCCCTTCGCGATTAAGCTAGCAACTGACTTGAACTTCTTCCAGCAGTATCCATCTCCACATGGGAGGATCATACTACTCATTTGCTTGCTTAATTCTTTCTACCGGGAAGGACCGCAAAACTCCGCAATGACATCCTAGTGTTCCAACAACATCAAGGAGAGTCTCTTTCTAAAGCATGGACTCGTTTTAAGGACTTACTCCAAAAAGTCCCTCATCATGGCATCGACCTTTGGCTCCAAGTCCTAATATTTTACGACCATGTCAACCCTGCCACAAAACGAACCATCGATTAATTGGCCGGTAGTAAGCTTTGAGTCAGAAACATCAAGGGATTTCGCTAAATAATTTAAGGCAATCTCTTTGCCTTAAGATGCCTCGAGTATATCCGATCGTCATCTCATCGAGCTCGAAAATCAAGTCCAATGCTTGATGGAAGCTCATCTTGATCCTAAGCAATCTGTTCAAGTGAACAAAATCACTTCTTCATGTGAGATTTGCAATGGTCCCCGCGACACTCAATATTGCATGGAAAATCCCGAGCAAGCTTTTGTTGATTATGCGTCCTCGCGTATTGATGAAGCGAGAGGCAAGTGGGTAACTTTCAATCCCGAGCAAAACAACCTTGGTGACACCTATATTCCGTTATGGAAAAGTCACCCAAACCTTAGGTGGAAACAACCCCAAAATTCTCTAAATAATTTTTTCAAACCCACCTAATCATTTTTAACCAAATGGTTCGTTCCCGAACCGCTCCTTCAACAACATTCCTCAAAATTTTAATAATCAATCGAATCTCGAAGGATTGGTGTCTAACTTCATGGCATCTCAAGACGCTAGATTATCTAAGTTTGAAGACGATTTAAACAACAACAAGGCGAGATGACCAATAAAATTAACACAGTCCTGAAGGCCATCACTGATCGAATAATGGGAGTACTCTCGAGTGACACGGTTAAGAACCTAAAACTGAATGTTAACTCCACCTCTCTAGTTTTTTCTACTCGTTTTTACCCAGCAGAAGACCCCCAATGCTCAGCCCGTATCCACAGTTCGATCAATGCTGTCACAATATATCCCAAGCAACCAAGCAAACCTTACGATGACAAGCCAAGAGAGAACGAAATTGCCAAGACGGGCACTATGGATGAAGATCACCACACAATGGTCGGAGTAGAAAGTAAACATAAGAAGTCAAAAGAAGAATAAGAATGAGAAGAAGAGGGCAACACTGAAAACATTAACACTGACTCGCCCTCACAACCGGATCCATCAATCTCATTCATCATAGAAAAAGTTCTTAAACTCAATTCGTTCCTTGAGTCATTCAGTTTGGTTCCCCAATCAACCGACACAAAATTTGTTTGCACGAAGGAGGATGATGGAGACATAATATTTTTCGAAATAATTAAAAAGTATGATTATTCTCGCGAAGAAGAACTCAAAGAAAATGAAAATCCAGCAACAGGAGGACTAGAAGTGGAGTATTTTGACACATTTCTGACTAGGAGCGAACTAGCATATCATACGTACCTAATGTGTGGCCTAATTCCATCCTTGTTTCTGAGAAACCCCATCATCACAGAGGGATGTCCATCAAACCTAAAAATACCATGCAACATTAGACATGTGCATGTGGAAAAAGCCTACATAGATCTCAACTCCCCTCTGAACATCATGACCCGAATGCTGTATAATTGGATCATGAGGAGAAAACTTGACCCTAGGGAAGATACAAATAGAGGAGTGAGCAATTTCACAGGAAGAATTAAGGGAATGCATATCTTCATAGGAAACTTCACTTATGTTGCAGACTTTATGATTTTTGAGGATATTAGTTCAATCATAGACCCTAGGTTGTCACAAGTAGTACTAGGGAAGACTTTTGTTGAAATATCCAATATGTCTCATGACCTATCACTAGGAGTGGTGAAGTTCACTGACGGAATCAATGAGATTGCCTATAAGATGCCCCATAAAATAGAGCAATATAACTCGTTATCAGACTTAGAAAAAGAGCATACGAAATCAGTCTACCTTAGGAACGAGGAGGACAAGAGAAGAGGAGTGGAGTACGTAATGAGCAAAATATTAGGGTTTTATAAGGAATGTGTAAAGCTTGGGCTTCAATATTTTACTGGAGTTGCAAATAAAGGAGGAGTCATGTAAAGACGTGTGACTCTGAGTTTAGCTACTAGACTCGTTAAATAAAGAAAAGCGCTTTTTAGGAGGCAACCCAATATTTAATTTCCTGCATTTGGGAGTGTGTTGTGTTTTAACTCTTTATTGTTTATTCTTATATGTTTGAATCATTTGTGAGCATGCTTTGCTTTTTTTAACTTCGTCTTAATTGCAATCAAAAGTATTTTGCATCAAATAAGTGTAGGAGAAAATATCTGGTTTATAAGAACCATTTCAAACATATAAAATAAATTGTTTAGATTAATTCGCGTCAGTTTTGAGTCATATGATTGTAATGATTAATCTCAGGTTTTATGCAGTATTTTACACAAGGAATAACTAATATAATCGCATACAGGAAATTTTTCAAGAGAAACGAATGTGAAATTTTCACAATGGCTAGAGACGGCATCAGGAATTCTCCTGACGGCGTCGCGCCTCTAGTTTTGTGAAAATTTGAATTTTTTCTATTATTTTCGAAAAATGATTTGTATAATATCCAAAATTTGTAATTTTCTTATAAACCTGCAAAGACCTTGATTATATCATCACATCCATCCTATCTTTACTACTTTAATAGAGTTAACCCTAAAAGTTTCGTTGTATATATCATTATCCCGCCAATTTTTACATCAGCTGTAGTTGTCTTTGTCTTTGATTTATAGGTTATATTTGATAAGAAGTAACTCGAAAGTTCTTAGGACGTTTCAGGAGGACAATTCTTAGAGGACGATTTAACCAGTTATCGCATGTTTCTTCTTCCTTATTGAGCAAACCAGGGGAGTACTAGTTTCTTTTACTTGTTTTCTTTCTCTTTATTCGTTTTACGGGTACTTTTAAGAACATTGGGGATAATGTTCAACTTAAGTGTAGGGTGGGAAATAAGCCTTAGAAACTATTCCTTCAATTTCCATTTGCTTTGTCCTTAAAATGATGAGCAATATACCAAAACATAGCATAGACGGTAATTTTAACCAAAATTAAAAAAAATTATGACACATACCGACGAAAATTGAGTATTATTAGTGTCTCATGGATAAGAATTTATATGACTAGCACAAAAACCCTCAAAATTCCACCCCAAAATGTGAGGTTCGCCCCTAGATCTATAGGAATTCGGGTATCCATTTTTGATACCCAAGATAATTTTACCTTTAGCTTTCTCGAGTTATGGAGTGAGCAATCATGTGTATCTATTCCATCATTATGGATGTGTATATGTAGTTTCGTCGCGTTTTCTGGAGCATTGGTATCAGTTTAAAATTATATGAGTGTAGCGGTAATGTATTAAATTCTAGAACTTGTTTTTATGATGCATCTCGAGACCGCATAGTGAGAATTAGGATTTGTTAAATTATAACAGACACTAGGGAAACCTATGTTTTTAACCTGTATTTGTTATGATGGTCACCTCGATCATATAACAATCATACACCCTTGCCATGCACTCATTTTTAGTGCAAGATGCCCCTAGTACATCCCGCAGAGCCTATCCTTTTCATGGTTCTCGTAATTTTCTGGTAGATTCCGGATTATTAATGAAGAGAACTGTCACCCTTGAACCAATTGTTACACCCTAATCGCCTTAGCCTACCTTATATGTACTCGCTTTTAGTACATTATTGTAAACCTAGTTAATTATTGCACGAGTATATAGTTGCTAATTCGAGTCATTTATCCTTGTAAATACAGTTTTGGGATGATTGAGATTAATGGTAGTTTTTATCTTATGAAGAATTAGGGAAGAAGTCACATGTTACCCCTAATAGAGCTCAATACGCTCCATGTTTGTTGATCCTTTCAATTCGGGTCATTAGATTAGTAAGTTGTAATGAGTTAGCAAATACTCAAGTGTAGATGTGTGTTATAAACCCCAAGTTATGTATTATCTTATATCATTCAAAAAAAGAGAAAAACAGAAAAGAAAAAGAAAGAGATTGATGTAGAGTTTGTATGTTTTAGTTCGTTGTCTATCCGTAAAGTAGTCGAATCTTGGCTTAGCAACGCCTCAGCATGTATTCTTGTAATTAATTAACTTATTACCACCGTGTATGTAACACCCCCAAAATGGATCGCAACGGAATATGGGTCTGAGGGTGGTACTTCATAGATCAATAACACAAGATATATATAAGAACGACCAAAAAGTCATTTAAAACCGATACATTGGATTTAGCAAAGTATTTGTTACAAAATCCCGAAGCTTTGCTTGTTCAAA
>BQNB010134623.1:0-10202 GCA_026074375.1 Tanacetum coccineum | reverse complement strand
ACCAAATCAAAAACTTTTAAACCATTCAAATCACGCGATCACAGACTTAACTGATTTTCAATTCACGCTTCGTCGAGGGAAAATGACCCGGGAGGTTTTTTGATATAACGTTTTGGTTAAAAGCGTAAACCCGACGGAAAAACTTACTATACTATTATTGGTTAATCCTTATACTATATTATACGTATACGTATTCGGAGATGGATCAGTCCCTAAATTTAGTTGTCCATGGGGAAGGTTTGGAGATCCGGGACAACCATGGGTGGTATGTCCCCTCCAAAATAGTGTTTGAGTCTATGACCGTTCACCTTGAAGTTTGGCCCGTCGGTTTGAGATAACTCGACAGTACCATAAGGGAAAACTTGAGCAACAGTGAACGATCCGGTCCAACGGGTTTTGAGCTTGCCCGAGAAGATCTTTAATCGAGAATTGAAGAAAAGAACTCGATCACGAATGTTGAAAACGCGGTTCTTAATCTTGGAGTCATGAATCTTCTTCGTTTTCTCTTTGTAGATTAAAGAGTTCTCGTAAGCTTGATCACGAAGTTCATTTAATTCATTCATTTGAACTTTTCGGTGATCACCCGCGGTCTTAAGGTCAAAATTACAATGTTTCAAGGCCCAATAGGCCTTGTGTTCAAGCTCGATAGGTAGATGACAAGCCTTTCCGTACACTAGCTTATAAGGAGTACACCCGATGGGTGTCTTGAATGCGGTACGGAAGGCCCATAATGCATCATCTAACTTATCGGACCATGAAGCACGGTTTTCACCTACGGTCCTTTCTAAAATACGTTTCAAACCACGATTTGAAACCTCAACTTGCCCACTTGTTTGTGGGTGATACGCGGTGGAGAGACGGTGAGTAACTCCGTATTTAAGCATGACCTTTGCAAATTGGTCATTGCAAAGTGAGTACCGCGATCACTAATTAAAGCACGAGAAGTTCCAAATCGGGCGAAGAGAGATTTTAATATTTTAACGACAACTCGAGCATCGTTAGTGGGGAGCGCTTTTCCTTCAACCCATTTAGACAAGTGGTCAACGGCCACGAGAATGTACTTATTCCCTCGAGAAGACGGGAATGGACCCATGAAATTGATGCCTCATACGTCAAAGATCTCGCATACTTGAATTGCATTTTGGGGCATTTTATCTTTTTGCGAGATTTTGCCTTGACGTTGACAAGCGTCACACGTGTGACCAAGTCATGGGCATCTCGTAAATAGTCCCCGGCCAATAAAAAACCGGAATCCAAAGAGCTTTTTTATGCGTGTAGTTGGCACCATGATGTCCCCCGGTGGGTCCATTATGGCAAGCTGCGAGGATGTCAATAGCTTCTTGGCCAAAAACACACCGTCTAATAACTTGATCCGCACATATTCTAAACAAGTAGGGATTGTCCCATAAATAATGCTTCACATCCTTGAAGATTTTTTTCTTTTGTTGGGACGACATCCCTTTCACAATAAAATTCCCCGCATGGTAGTTTGCAATGTCGGCAAACCATAGGGTACTCGAATCACCATGAAAGGTAACCATCCCAAGTGTCTCGAGAGGAAATATTTCCGTAATTTTCTTTTTTCTCAAGATCACTTTGATGGGGATTTTCTAGTCTTGACAAGTGGTCGGCCGCGAGATTCTCCGCTCCTTTTTTATCACGATTAATGACATCAAATTCTTAGAGTAGGAGAATCCACCGGAGCAATCTCGGCTTAGCATCTTGCTTGGCAAGAAGATATTTGAGACCCGAGTGGTCCGTATACACTATGGTCTTTAACAAGACTAAATAAGGCCGGAATTTCTCAAAAGCATACACTACGGCTAATAATTCTTTCTCCGTCGTAGTATAATGAGCTTGAGCATCGGTCATAGTCTTGCTCGCATAATGTATAGGCTAAAAATGTTTGGTCTTACGTTTCCCCAAGACTGCACCTACCGCGTAATCACTAGCATCATACATAATTTCAAATGGTAGGTCCCAATCGGGGGCAACTAAAATCAGAGCTTCGGTTAAATTCTTCTTAAGTATATTAAACGATTTGATACACTCTTTAGAGAAGAAGAACGGGGTATCTTTTTCAAGAAGACAGGTCATCGGCCGGGCGATTTTAAAAAAATCTTGAATAAATCGACGATAGAAACCGGCGTGACCTAAAAAACTTCGAATGCCTTTAACGGAAGTCGAATGAGGGAGTTTAGCTATAACATCAACTTTAGCTTTGTCGACCTCAATCCCGGACTTTGAAATCTTATGCCCTAAAACAATGCCTTCTTTTACCATAAAATGGCATTTCTCCCAATTTAGAACTAAATTAGTGTCTTCGCATCGTTTGAGCATTTTGTATAAATGGGAGAGGCATGAAGAGAAAGAATCCTCGAAGACCGAGAAATCGTCCATAAAGACCTCCATTGTTTCCTCGATCATGTCGTGGAAAATGGCCATCATGCACCTTTGGAACGTGCCTAGAGCATTACATAAGCCGCAAGGCATACGTCGATAGGCAAACGTCCCATAAGGGCAAGTGAAGGTGGTCTTCTCTTAGTCTTGTGGGTCAATAGGAATTTGAAAGTATCCCGAGAAACCATCTATAAAATAATAGAATTCGTTTCCCGCGAGTCTCTCAAGCATTTGGTCCATAAACGGTAACGGGAAATGATCTTTACGAGTGACATCATTTAACTTTTGGTAGTCAATGCATACACGCCATCCCGTAACTAATCGAGTAGGTATCAACTCATTATCTTCATTTTCAATTACGGTCATACCACCCTTTTTAGGCACACAATGAATGGGGCTCACCCACGGGCTATCGAAGATAGGATAAATCAATTCGGCATTAAGGAGTTTGATAACTTCCTTTTTGATAACCTCATGAATTTTTGGTTCACCGTTCTCTTGATGTGAATTCCGGATTTTAGAGTCATCCTCCATTAATATTTTGTGAGTACAAAATTGAGGGTCAATGCCCTTTATATCAGAGATTTTCCAAGCGATGGCACGCTTGTGTGACTTTAAAACCTTTAGAAGTCGGACCTTCTCATCTTCTTTTAAGTTTTTAGCAATTATGACGGGTAGTTTATCGGTACCCTCCAAAAATGCATACTCAAGATGAGAAGGTAGATCCTTGAGCTCAAGCTCCGGAGGATCATCAATAGAAGATTTACGATTTTTAAGTCCTCAAATGAAGTTCTTTCGGAGGGAGAGGGGATGATGGATAATCGTTTATAACGTCATCGAGTAGAAGAAAGTCTCCCTCTGGCTCAAAGTCAATCATATCAATTCCGGTCGAATTGAATATTTGTAGACAAGTTTCGATTTTTCCAAAATGAAGTAACCCTTCCTCAAATGGTGTGAGAGAGAGTTTAGGGGACAAGTAGAAAAGGATAAGGATCTAAGATCGGTAGTGGGATTGCCACTCGTAGAACTATCCGAGAATCGAGGCCTTCTTGTCCGAGAATCCGAGCACTTCTTGAGCATACTCCTCACAAGCTACGTCGATTACATCGATTCGATTAATCGACTCGGCATCATTGTAGAAGTATCTCGAAGTTTGACCAACTTTGAATGTTACGGCTTCATCATCATGGCGGAGAGTTAATTCTTCACCGTAAACATCAATCAAAGCTCGTCCGGTCCTCAAAAAGGGTCTCCCGAGAATTAAGGGAACCCGAGGATCGACAACATAATCAACTACTACGAAGTCGGTTGGAAAATGGAACTTTCCTACTTTCACAAAGACATCTTCGGCAATGCCGGCCGGTCGAGTGGTCGATCGGTCCGCAAGCTCAAGAATCATTTGCGTAGGAGTAAGTTCGGGGAGTGAGAGCTTCTTCCATATGGAGAGAGGCATCAAGTTGATGCTTGCACCGAGATCGGCCAAGGCCAAGCATTCATCTAACTCCAGAAAATCACATGGAATGAGAAACTTGTCGGGGTCTCCAAGTTTTTCGGGCAACTTTTTGAGGATAACCGCCGAACAATTTTCATTCACCGATGTGGTGGTGGCTAATTCAAACAATTTTTCTTTGTTATTAAGGAGACTTTTAAACATTGTAGCAAACTTAGGCATGTGAAGAAGAGCATCCGCGAAACTAAGCTCGAAATGAAGTTTCCTAAAAATCTCAAGAAATTTCAAAGCTAGCTGCACTTGAAGGGCAAGGTATAGTCGGTTTAGGTGTAGGAGCAACAACAGGCTCGTTAATTTGAATTTGAGTTTAGACCACCGAAGGTTGGATGTTTTCGGTACTTGGAAGCACCGTATCCTTTGTCACCTCGGGTTCTCGTTCCACCTCCTTAGGAAGAGAAGAAGACGGGGGTGGAATTGGGGGTCCATCATAAGAAATTCCACTTCGGGTGGTGATTGCTTTCAAATCACCTCTCGGGTTAGCAATGGTGTTGCTAGGAAGTGAACCCGAACCCGAAGTAGAAGCGGTATTCATTTTCATGAATTGACCAAACATGTTCTTAAGCTCGATGTTAGAATTTGTTAAAGAGGTCATTTGGGTTTGCATGTTTTTCATTACCGCATCATTCGCCTTTATGTAGTTTGAGAAATCACTAGTCGTCACAACTTGTGGTTGATGAATCGGAGCTTGATAAGCCGGAGCTTGATAATTTGGGTTTCCTTGATTAATTCCTCTGTTTTGATTGTAACCTTGATTGTACCGGGTTTGATTATTTTGCACATTCGGTTGAGCAAAACCCGACTTAGAGCAAAACCCAGATGGTCGAATTTTGTTAGCTACATTTTGAGGACGGTATCTGGTATTTCCTTGATTATAGTTTATTGCGGCTGCTGAAACATATCCTTGAATATTGTCTTGATAGCCCGAAAAAGTGTTGCCATCGGTGGCAGGACACTGTCGGTAAGAATGAGCACCGCCACAAGTAACACAAGATTCCTCAACAGCTTTTAACTGAGCTGGAGAGTTGAGGTTACTGATGTTGTTTATATCATTGCCGGTCATGGCACTAGTTCACGACACTGGCTATGCACTGGCTATCTCTGATGAAATCTAACATACTTGTTTTCACTTGAGAAACAATCAGTTTGTTTCTTGATTTACGAACTTTTGATTGTTTCAATTAATTTCCCATCATCTTGCACTTTCTCCAAAAGATTGCCACCGGCGGCAGAATTCAAAGAATCTTTATCGGATGGGTTTAAACCATTGTAGAAGGTATCGAGTTGATGCAATTCGGTAAAACCGTGATGTGGGCATGCTCGAAGGAGATCCTTGAATCGGTCACATGCCTCATAAAATGATTCATCAAAACGTTGTTGAAAATTTGAAATTTCATTCTGGAGATTTGTTGTTTTTGAGGGAGGAAAGAAATGGTTAATAAACTTGGACACAAGATCGTCCCAAGTGAGAATAGAACGAGGAGGTTCTTTGTCGAGCCAAATCCGGGGTGGACCATCGATAGAAAATGGAAAAGGCATAAGCTTAATCGATGTCTCGGGCAAATCTTTGTACTTCAACGTAGAAGTAATCTTGATAAAATATCGAATATGAGCATGAGGATCTTCTTTCTCAAAACCGAAGAATTGTTTTAATGTTACAAGATTGATTAGACTATGCTTGAGCTCGAAATGCTCAGCGGGAATGGGCGGTACTATGATTGCCTCCGCATAACCCTCGGTGGGTGCTCAGAGTAATTCTGCCATAGTACGTTGATCGGCCATCGTAACTACGGGAGTCTCTACAAGAGAAAACGGTTCGACTCTTTGTATAGAACGTCCACGATTACGACGTTTCAGAATCGTAAAAGTAGGATTCGTAGAAGGTTCACCAACGAATTATTGAGAAGAGCGAGTTTGCTTACACTTAAGAACAAAATAAGAGGAAATAAAAAAACTAGACGAAAATATTTTTGTAACCGATACTCAAAACAAGCTGTACGATTATGGTTAAAGCTCTATAGAAAACGCGCAAAGAGCGCGGTAGGCATCAGGAGACGGGTAGCGCGAAGCTATTAAAAACCTTCTCCTTTGGGTCGAAGCTTATCAACCCTGTTAACCCAATTTTCGTCGGATTCAACCCTCCTTCCATATTACCTCTCTTATAGTTTGTAATCTAAAGGTGAGCCGAATTCACAAGTGACACAATGGTTGATTTTGTTGTTTTTTCAATTTTTTTGGTATTTTTTATTACTTGATAATAGAAGAAAATATTCACAAATGAAAGCGATAACTTCACGGGGAAGGGTCTTCAAACACTAATCTTCAAACGTACACATTAATCATTTCACAACCTCCCCGGCAACGACGCTAAAATTTGATTTGAACTAAATTATACTTATATATATAACTTAATATACATATATATAATTAAAGTCAAAATATCAAATAATAAGAAAGATTAATTATTCCGTAAGGCTTCTAGAAGATTACTTTTATCTAAAGTAAAATCCAAAAACCTTCCCGGGTCATATCCCGACGAGGCGTGAATTGAGAATCGTGATTACGTTCGTGATCGCGTGTTTGAATGATTCAATGATTCTTTTGGATTCTATTTCTACAATTAAAATGCAAAAACAAGTAAAGGCAAGCTAAAAACGAAAGCAATTAAGGTTAAAACACGAAAACGATAACGGGATTCAAAACTCGAGCCTTAAAAACCTAAATCCTAAAATTTTAACTCTAAAAATGCAAATTTAATTTTTACAAATCCTAAATGATTAAAAATAATTTTAGAAAAAAGAATTATATTTTTTTGACTTTTATTTAATTTATTATTAATTAAAAATAGTTTTAATCTAAAATTATTATAAAAAATATTAAACTAATTTAGAAAAATCTGAAAAATTCATGAAAGGTACTTTAAGCTAAGTAGAATCTAAGAAAATTAAGAAATTAGAAAAATGCTGAACAAATAAGCAGAAAATAAGCTAAGAAGCCCGAATAAGCAAAACTGTGTAAATGTCCTTAAATATTAAATAAAACAAACTATGAATGAAAAAGTCCCAATGGCAGTTGGTAGTGGAGAGTGGTGTTAAAAGTGTTGGCAGTTAAGGGGGAGGTCACAGGTTCGAACCCTATGGTTTCCTTTTTTGAAAAAAAAATTGATTTTCTTTTTGAAAAACTAAACTATAAACAAAACTAACAAACTTTAAAAAAAGAATTTTTGCTAAAACTCAAAAATAAGCTAGGAATAAGCAGATTGAAGTGACAGACTTGGTTTTTTAACTAAGACTAAAAGGGCAAGACTGTTTGGCTTTTTTAGACATAATAAGCAAGTACCACAACAAATAAGCTTAAAAACATACTACCCTTGACCTAATAAGCACTAGGGAACAAGAATAAGCAAATAAAATAAGCTTAAAAGGACTTAAAAAGCATGAAGACAGTGGACTTAAAAACAGACTAGCAGGCTAACTCACTACTTTTAAGCTAGAATTAAGAACAAATAAGCTTAGAAAAACAGCTAAAAAGCAAAAACAAAACGAGTTTGACATACAAGGAACATATATAAGCAAAATTAAAGCAATCACTCTAAAGAAATAAGCTAGAAAAGGTCTTATGAAAATGACAGATTACTTGCTAGTTTTTGGCTTTTTGAAATCAAAAGACAATTAAGCTATTTACATGCCTATAATAAGCTATCTAAATTTTAGATTGAAAAGTGGCTATTTTAAACTTTAACAACTGAAAAATGCACTTTGACAGATTGAATACCAAAACCACAATACAAAAGCACTTCACCACCTTTTTTACTACTGCATTTAGACACTAAATGAAGCATAGACAAAACCTTAAAACAACTTTTTAGTAAAAATCAAATAAAAAATAGTTTGAACAAGTGTTAAGTCCACATATTAAGAGAACATGTAGACAAAACCTTAAAAATCAATTTTAGACTTTAACATCTTTTGAAAATTGATTAGAATAGCTTAAAAGAGATTGTTAAAGTTGGCTTAGTGACCCAAAACATTTTTAACACTAATTTGACCCATTTTACCTCTTAACCAGTGTTTTGAAAGGCTCAAGGCGCACTAAGGCGCAAAGTGCTTATGGAGCCTTGAGGCGAGGCGCAGATCAAGGCGCGAGCTTTATGAATATGAGTCGCATTAAATTGAAGTAAATTATAATAGTTTAGGCAAAAATTTATAGATTAATGATGACTTAAATAACACTACAATAATTAATGTATCTTAAAAAATTGAATAGTTAAACCAAAAATATCAAGCAATGTATCATATTCATGGCATGACGAGATTACGCTATCTCATGCGTAAAATAAAGAGAGGAGTCTGTATGTACAGACACTTGAATTGAACGACCAAACACTCAAATTGATTGATTTATTTAGTTTCTAGGTAGTTTCTAGGTAATCTATTATTAACATATGAGGGCGATTAATGTTAAATTCGAAAAGAAAGTTTCAAAATCCGTCACCTTTCCGAGGCGCGCCTAGGCTCAAGGCTCTAAATCCCAAGGCTTTGCGCTTTTTGTGAGCCTTGTGCATGTGCGGAGCCTCGATCTGAAAAAATCCCTAAAGCTAGAGCCTTAGAGCCTAGGCGCGCTTTTTAAAACTATGCTCTTAACCCAAACACTCCTTTAAAATTCTCAAATCCATTTTTAGCTTGATTTTTAATGATTTAAGATAAGGTTTTTAAAGACAGATGATTAACAATGAATATTAAGCAATATTAAGCAATAAGAACATAGAAATAAGCACTTAAAATAAGCAAATAAGATAAGCAGTATTAAAAGCTAAAACTAACAGTTTTATATAAAAACATAAACAAATAAGATCTAAACTACAAGAAAGCATAAATAAGCATTAGACATCAATAATAAGTATAAGCAAGCAGAAAATAAGCACTAGAATAAGCTAATAGTAAATAAGCTAAAAAGAAGTAAAAAATGAAACTTACAAGGCCCTTTGCTTAAACAAGGTTATAAAAGGCTCTTAGAGCTATTCAACAAGCTCTAGCTTATCATAGATAAGCTAGCGTGGTCTTAAAAGCCCTTCCAGAATTAGCTTTTCTTCCAAATAAGCTGTGGTACTTTGACGGGTGATTTTTTTTGGTGAAATAACTTAAAAGCTATTATTGCTTAATGAAAAAAGATTATATAAGAGCTTAAACAAGAGCTTATTAAGTCATTTTCAAAGCTTATAATTCACTAACAATAGAGAAACAATTTTTAACAATAAAACTTGAAATTTCATTAAACTTAAAAACTTTTACAATATTTGAAAAGAAAGTACAATAAACTGATAATAAACTGAAAATAAAATAAGCTATTCTAATTCTCTACTTAAGACTAGATGCACTCAAACTAAGAAACTAGTCTTCTATATATATACGAGTAGAGAAGGTTCTAGGTCTTGAGCTTGTGTGTTTCTTCTGTGAGGAGAAGTTGAGAGTGCTCTCCAAGCCTTCAATCTTGGCCATTGATTCTTCTTTGTGCTTCTTTAACCCTCATCATCACCATTGATTCGTTTTGTCCAATAAAACTCCATGGGATTGCCATAGTGGCCTTGTCTTTATCTGGGGGTGGGGTTTAGGTTAAGGGGGTGTGATTTTGTTTTGTCATGGTGCAGGGGAGAGGGAAAGTAACAGATGAATAGTTGGATTTGGGTTTTGGTAGGTAATGGTTAAGGGTAATGGGTGTTTAAGTTGTAACGGGTGTTAGTTGTTTGTTATGTTTATGATTAATGGTGTAAACCATTAAGGACTAACGGTGTTAAAGGAAAAGGACTAGGGGTGAAAACCATTAAGGACTAATGGTGTTATGGCTAAAGGTTATATGGTTAAGTGACTTGGGCCTTATATTTTGGGCCGGTTAATATAGTTTTGGAATTGGACTTTATAAGGGCTTTTGGTTTAATAGATAAGGCTTAATAGGCTGACCCGGCCCATTAAATGGGGTGCGGGTTGGTCCTTTTAAGATGCACACGTCTTTAGCTTTAACTTTTCATGCTCTTTCCAATCCCGTGCTCGGTTTTGTCCGTTTTGGCTTTGTTTTTGTCCTTTAGTGAATATCTGTTACCTGCACAATCATAAATCACAAAACACACAAATACAATGTATTTTTGATATATTTTGGTCATTTTAGGCTCGTTTTATTAGGTTAAAGGTATGTGTAATTAAGCACATACCAAAATCCCTCATACTAAACTATTGCCATGTCCTCACGCAATGCCATAAGTAAACACTTTAGAAAACCAAGAGTCCCAATCCCCCTTGAC
>BQNB010134622.1:7496-18287 GCA_026074375.1 Tanacetum coccineum | reverse complement strand
ACAAATGGCGAATCTAAAGTTTGCGGATACTCATAACATGGTCGCATTTTTGTCTAAACCCGAAGAGAGTGATGGGTTTGAACAAATTATGGATTTTTTGAATGCACACCCTATAAAATATGCGCTAACCGTTAATCCCACAATATATATTTCTTGTATTGAACAGTTATGGTCTACTGTCATGACAAAAAGATAATCATCACTGAATCAACTGTTAGAAGAGATCTTCAACTAGAAGATGCAAAAGGTGTTGAGTGTCTACCAAATTCTACCATCTTTGAACAACTTACACTGATAGGGTATGAGAAAATTTCACAAAAGCTAACTTTCTATAAGCCATTCTTTTCCCCACAATGGAAATTTCTGATTCATACTATTCTACAATTTCTAAGTTCAAAGAATACTGCATGGAATGAGTTTAGTAGTACTATGGCATCTGTAATTATCTGTTTGGCTAAAAATTAGAAGTTTAACTTTTTAAAATACATTTTTGAAAGTATGATTAGAAACTTGGATAATTTATCTAGCAAATTATTGAAATTAGTAACTTGGATAATTTGTCTAGCAAACTTTTGATGTATCCAAGGTTTGTACAAGTGGTTTTGGATCAACAACTTGATGGGTTGCCAAATTATAAGAGAATTTATATTGCACCCTCTCACACTAAAAATATATTTAGAAATATGAGAAGGGTAGGAAAAGGTTTTTCTGGTAGAGTAACACCTTTATTTCAAACAAGTGTGGCACAAAACCAATCAAAATTGGGTGAAGGTTCAACAAATCCAACTGATCCCCATCACACACCCACCATTATTCAATCATCAACTCAACCTTAAAAGACACAAAAATCTAGGAAACCTAAAAGAAAGGACACTCAGATACCTCAGTCTAGTGATCCTAGTGATAATGTTGCAGATGAGGCTGTCCATAAGGAGTTGGGTGACAGTTTGGTGAGGGCTGCCACTACTGCTTCTAGCTTAGAAGCAGAGCAGGACAGTGGTAACATAACTAAGACCCGATCCAAGGCAACACCTAATGAATCTAGTTCCCTAGGAACTACTTCAGGTGGTGGTCCTAGGTGCCAAGAAACCATGGGGGATACTATTGCTCAAACTAGGTTTGAGAATGTATCTAAACATTCTAATGATTCACTGCTCGCAAGAGGTAACACACTTCAAAGTGATGAGGATAGACTTAAACTTGATGAATTGATGGCACTATGTACCACTTTACAAAACTAGGTTCTTGATTTGGAGAAGACAAAGACCACTCAAGCTAATGAGATTGCTAGTTTGAAAAGGAGGGTCAAGAAGCTTGAAAAGAAAAATAGGTCAAGAACTCATAGGCTAAAGAGATTATACAAAGTTGAAAAGAAAAATAGGTCAAGAACTCATAGGCTAAAGAGATTACCTAAAGAGCATGGAAGGATACAAGCTCAATGATTTGAAGTTGAAAGAGTTTGATTCAATTCAAGAGATGTTTGACAGAGCATTCAAGAGGGTAAATACATTTGAAGACTTTAGAACAGAGTTGGTGGATGGCAAAAAAAAGAGAGCAGGAACTAAGCTAGCATAAGAGATTACAAAGAAGCAAAAGGTGGAAGATGACAAAGAAACAGCAGAGATTAAAAAGTTAATGGAAATCATTCCAGATGAAGAAGAGGTAACAATTGATGCTATTCCTTTGGATGTTAAGTCTCCAAGTATTATTGACTGCAAGATTCATAAAGAAGGAAGAAAAAGCTATTATCAAATAAGAAGGAAAGTCTTAAATGTACATGATCTTTTGTCACATGCTTAAAAGTTTTGACAGTGAAGATTTAGAAACTTTGTACAAGTTGGTAAAAGCTAAATATGAGTCAACAAGACCAGTGGAAGACTTGGATTTGGTATTATGGAATGATTTGAAAACAATGTTTGAACCACATGTAGAAGATAGAATATGGAGGAATCAACAAGACTACAAAGTGTTGAGTTGGAAGCTGTATGACTCCCGTGGAGTACATTTCTTGAGGATGCAACATATGCAGATTTATATGTTGGTAGAGAAGAAGTATCCTCTTACACCATCTAAACTTACAATGATGTTGGAAAAGAAGCTTATGATTGACTATGAAAGTGAAATGGCGTATTAGCTTCTTAAATTCATCATCAAACAGCTTAAGAAGTAAAGAAGTGTTTAGAAGCATCCTCCTGGTGTTGATGAAGCTCTAAATGAAGAAACTTGATGATTTTGAAGAAGAATATCAAGTTTAGGGGAGGATTGTTGGGATTAAAAGTCTTCTTGATGCTGTTAGAATTACTGCTGCTCAAGTTTATGTTAATACTGCTCTGATGAAGTTAGTACTGCTCATGGACTTTAAAGAAAATATGCTAATTGTTTACTACTGCTAGTACACAGTTAGTTCTGCTAGTACAAAGTTAAGACTGCTTAGTTAAAGTTAATGCTGCTAGCGAAAGTTAGTACTACTAGTACAAAGTTAAGACTGCTCAGTTGAAGTTAATGCTGCTAGTAAAAGTTACTACTGCTAGTACGAAGACTGCTTGAAGTTAATGCTACTAAAGAGTTACTACTGCTCAAGAAAATATTCTAAGTAGTAAGTACTGCTAGTATTAAGTTAGTACTGTTTGTTAGTACTGCTTATGCATATGTATTCGTTGTTTATAGAAAAGATTTTATATACTTAGGAAAGTATTGTAAGCCGAGTAGGACTCCTTGGTGTATAAAAGGAGGTCCTAGGGCATAGAGTTATATACGTATCAAAATCATCTTTTATCAATCTTAGTCGTATAATTCATAGCTTCAAGGTCTTTGTAACCCTAATACTTTAAGAGTATTCGTATTATTATCATTAATAATATTGGAGCTTATTTGTTTTGAATTACTGTTTCATTGTCAAATTTCTTCTTATTATTCTAAAGATTTACGATTAAGCATAATCTTTAAATACATTAAAAATAAAAGCTTTTACTATAAAGTTTGGGTTAGATTTATCTAATTAATAAATCCTTATAAACAGACTAAGGAATTTGATCTATTTGAAGTGGGTTTCATCAAGTGATTAATTAGTTAAATGATGCAAATTGTAATACCTTTTTATTCCTTCACTTATATTTTTATAATTGTAACCAAAAACTTTTACAAAAATTAAATTAGACAAAATATTTTTGTAATTAAAAAAACTGTTTTATTCAGGATTTATATTTGAAATTAGATTTTTTCCAGCAAAATTATGAAAACCTGCCCTGAAAATATTTCCCACAACATGACGTTAGTTACGATTTATGTTGTATATTGTACATCAACTACAGATCCGCAGTTTATTCTTGTGTATTAGTTCAGTCTGGGTTGTTCGATTGTTAGTATTTTATGTGAGAAAATACAATGATGGGGAGCGGTTTAGTTATTTTAGTCCTCAATTTACGACTAGTGAGTGGTAGATTAGTTCTAGTAGATTAGTAACTCGAGTTTAGCTTAGGTAAGTGTTCAAATTTTGTGTAAAGTATTGTGTATTAGTTAGATCGGGTAGATCGTGTTAGTATTTTAGGTGAGAAAATACATGAGTGAGCGGTTAGTATTTTAGTCCTCAAAATACGACTATGAGTGGTAGATTGGTTCTAGCTAAGATTAGAACTCGACATTTAGCTTAGTGTCAGAATTTATGTAAGCTACGCGTGTACGGTTTTCTCCGCCTGAAGGGAGCTTGTTAACATAGTGAAGTGAAATCTCGAGTTGGATACTCGGAGAGTGGAGTAGGCGAAGTGGAGCATCGTTACCGAACTACTATAAATCTCCGTGTTGTGGTCTGATCTTTCTATCTTTATCCTTTCGTCTTGCATTTTTATATTACATAGTTAATATTGTTTGTTTATCTATTTATTGTGTTCATAATGTTGTCAATTAATATCACGTAAACTCAGATCTATAATTTTACAAACAACTTTAATCAAGCTTTATAAATCTCTCTAAATATCTCTCTAATGAGAGCCATCTAATTTTTCTCATAATATCTCTCTAAATTCTCCTATCAAATTCCTCCCCCACATCTGTGGTTTTTCTCAATCCCCCAACCCTAATTTTTCCGTTCCATATCAATTGTTTAGTTAATAAATCAAAAGGCGTTGTATAGCAATCCTTGTTGACTTGTTTTGTTTTTATATCAATTGTTTAAATTGATTGGTTAAAGAACAAGTGTGTCATATTGGAATACTATTAGTACGTTTAATAATATTTATTAGACCTTACCCTTTAGTCCAATTGATTTGTTAATGAACAAGTGTCTCACAACACGTCCACTTTATCACCACACGATGTACACTGGTATGTCACGATTGATAAGAAGATGCAACACAAAAACACACCAAAACTATTGGACCATACCCTATAGTGCTTCTAGCCAAATTCCAACATCTAGCTCTTCTTTGCAGGCCCTTCTGGCCCAAGAGTTTCTGACAGCCCAACATGCACAACACACTATAGCAACTCAACATGCTCAATAGTCTATTACGACCCAATAGGTTCTCCCAGCCCAGCAGGCCTATCCAGCCCAACATCTGTCTAGTATTCACATGACGGGTATTTTAGGCTAGGGTCCATCTCAACGTAAGACTCAAGAGATTCTCCTACCTAGTGCTCTCTCTGCCATGACACTTGAGGATTCAACATGAAATATGAACACGGGTGCGTCTTCTCATCTAAACTCTCATTCAAGTAACTCAAGTACTAACAATTATTTATATCCATCTGTTCGCGTGGGTGATGGGAAAACAATTCCCGTCACTAATATTGGCCATAGTATCCTACCCACGCTTAGTCATCCTTTATATCTTCATAATGTATTGGTCACTCCTAACATAACTAATAATCTTTTATATGTGCGTCAATTTACTAGGGATAATAAATGTCTTGTTGTGTTCGATGAATTTGGTTTCTCTGGAAAGGATTTCTTGACTCGTCATATCCTCCTAAGATGTCATAGTTCGGGAGACCTTTACCCAGTTACCAAACCATCTCATATTTACCAAGTGCTTTGCTTTTTGTCAGTCCTACTACGTGGCACCAACGTCTCAAACACCCTGGGGCGGAAGTGCTATGATCACTTATTTCTCGTAATTTCATATTGTGTGATAAAAAAGAAGTCTTCACATATTTGTCATACTTGCCAACTTGTCAAACATGTGAAGCTTCCGTTTGTCAGTTCAGATACTCGTGTTTCTTTTTTTTTAATATTATCTATTTCGATATTTAGACTTGTCCAATGGTTAGTGTTGGTGGTTTTAAATATTATGCATTTTTTCTTGATCACTTTTCTCATTACTTGTGGATTTACCTATTACGTCATAAATCTGATGTCTTTCAAAAGTTTCTAAATTTTTGCTCTTATGTCAAAAACCAATTTAAGTGTGAAATTAAATATTTCTAATGTGACCATGGTGGTGAGTTTGATAACACCAACCTACTTCACCTTTTTGAGAAAAATGGAAATCAATTTCATTTTTCTTTCCATGAACCTCTCAACAAAACTGGGAAATCAGAGCGGATGATTCGAACAATCAACAATGTCATCTATACCTTGCTTTTTCAAGCACACCTTTTGCCTACATTTTGGGTTGAAGCACTTTATATGGTCGTCTACCTTCTTAACCTACTTCCTTAAAAACAATTAACAATGACATGCCATGCACAAACTTATTTCAAAAGGAACCTGATTATTCTCGTCTTTGAATATTTGGATACATGCTACCCACAACTTGATTTACCTCATAAATTAGCCCCTCAAGCCACACCATGCATATTCTTGGGATATCCCGCCTACCACCGCAAATACCGTTGCCTTAATCTTTCCACCAACAAACTTATACTTTCTCGGCATGTCACGTTCGACGAAAACCAATTCCCTTACGGCTTTATTTCTACTATCAACTCCCCTCCATCTTATGAATTTATGTTGGGAATTATATTTGAGTTGATAAGACAAAACATATGAAAGATGAAGGACTTAAAAGACAAAGGAGGAATTCTTCAAAAGATGGAAGATTGCAGAAGATTTCCTAGAAGATAATTACAAAAGTTAGGAAGATTTAGTTGTTTCTTAATACTTATCCTTTGTAAACCTAATATCTCTAGTATATAAAGAGATATAGGTCATATAGTTTTCTGTGTGTCAAGATGTAAAACACAGAAAAGTAAAACACAGAAAAGTGTGTGTGTCCTAGGCTTCTATCCCTAAGGTGGATCGCCTAAATTTGTGTCTTCAGCCTCAAGGATTGATTCTGTTATAGTATAGAAACATTTCTAGAAATGATCATTCTCGAATTGGGGCTAATTAGAGAATGGTCTGTATTAAAAAGAAACACCTGTTTGAATATCATTGTTCTTATGTTAATTCCGCTACACTATATTCTATTTCAATGTTATAAATTAATCATATATATGAAAGATCTAAACAATAGGAAGCTTCACACGATACTTTAGGTTTTCACAATTGGTTATCAGAGCCACGAGGCTCCTAATTTGAAAAGTTGGTACAAAAGAGGTTTAGTTCGTGCTCTATTTTTTGTTTTTCAATAATAGGTGAATTCGAAAAAGCTAGGGTTTGTCACCAAACTCTAATACGAAAAACAGAATATAAGGTTTATGGTTATTGCTGTTAAATCACAGGAACAACGAAGTTTTGAAGAACCATGTGTTTTGTATTTGTTCGTGGACGAAAGAATGGCACAGCAGCTATGGAGAACAGAAGTCCGTTAAGTGTTTATTAAGCGACAGATTTTGTGACACTTTAAAAAGTGTCGACATGGATACTTAATACTGCTTCTTTGGTTAAATGCTAGGCATATTGTTAGATATGTTAATAAAGTAAAAGGTGTTAAAACAGTATTAAGTTACTACTGTTAGGTTCGAATGCAAGATTACAACTGCCAATAGATTACTTATACTGCTCAAATGTTTTATTAGTACTTGTTCGTATTGGTATTAAAAATTGCTGGCAATAAAAGAAAGTTTATACTGCCAGTGTATATTTTGTACTGCTGGCATAGAGAGTTTGTACTGCCAGTTTTAGCCGATATCAGACAACAAAGAAGGCAGTTGGAATGGCAGATATCAGATAACACACACAAAAGTATGTTAATACTGCTTGGTTTATTAATACTGTTGGCAATGGAATTTACTGCTGCTAGTACTACTTAGTGCTGCCAAGGAAACTACTTAATGCTGCTAGTTGATTATTTATGCTGCCAATATGATGTTAGTACTACTAGCCTTGTGATTAATACTATTCGAGTAATTCTTAGTACTGCTAGGTTTGAAAAGCAGTTTGTACTGCTAGCATTGTGGTCTAAAGTTAATACTGCTATTGAAGCAGTTTCAACTGCTAGTTGTGCTCAATACTGGATAACACACACAGATTGGATCACGGATAGAACATGATGCTTCATTTAAGGGGAAGCTAACAGGTTATGATTTTAATGTTCTTAACAAATTTAAAGGCTCGTTTTTGGATTTATTGGTTTAAATGATTACGAAGATGGTTATTTATCACTTATTTGACGGTGAAGTGGAATTATTTGGATTTGTGTTCTTATCATATCTTAAAGTGGGTGTTACACTTTGAAGATAACTTGTTCGTGCTTAGAAAAGATGTGACGAAGACTTGACAAATCTAGCAAAGGTGTGTGATTTTTCTTATGGTGCTCAATGCTCACATTTGCTATCACTTTGGTTATGTGTCTCATAGAAGATGAGGATAATTGTCAAGAGATTGCGATCTCCTTATACATTGGTTTTGGGTATACGTTCGAAGTCACGTGGATAGTACAAGATATAAGACACAAGTTTGGGTTATTCTACTTCAGCATCAAGTTCGTTATACTTAGTTTTCTTCATCAGTAATCATTACATAGAGCCTACAGAATTGAAGATTCACAAAATGGTTAACATATGGGTTTCAGGGGAAGCTTATTGTTAAAATGTTTAACCATTTACATGCACCACTTGAGGGGAAGTGTTTCGTTACTACTGCTGATCTTTATTACTACTGCTAGTTTATGTTTCTACTGCTCAAAGTCATTTTTCGTATTATGCTTCATGGCGGGTATTTTGAGTATTGGAAGGCTGGATTAGTAGTTGTGGTATATGGTTTGTAGCTGTTTTGATCCAAGTTGCATATCTACAGAAGACCCCTATTTGATAATTACAAAAAGGGGAAGAAGATTACAAGTTTATTGATTTGCAGCTTATTATATGTGGTGGCATGATACAAAGGATATCTACTTAAGGGGAAGTTTTGTTTCATTCAGGGAGATGATTACATCTCAACTTCAGGGGAAGCTTTGGCTTTATGATGAAGTTCGTACACGACTTTGTTTGTTTTGTCATCATCAAATAGGGGAAGATTGTTGGGATTCTAGATTTGATGAGACAAAATAAATAAAAGAATGAAACAAAAGGACTAAAATTGTTATTAAAGAATTCTACAAGCTGGTGGAGAATATGTAGATTCTGAAAGATCTCCTTAAGAAGATAAAGATAACAGAAGATATTCTCTAAATATTTAAAAGATTTACTTGTCTAATGTTTATCTTCCTTTGTAAGTCTTGATCTCTCCCTATATAAAGAGATCATAGACACATAGTTTTGTGTGCACAAAAAAATGTAGTCGACTACTAAAGGCGTGTGTGAGTTCTAGGCGTAAGTTCTCTAAGTAGATGTCTAGAAGTTATGTGTAGCCCTAAGGATCTTTGATCCCTATTAGATTGTAACCGTTCTAGAGTTGATCGTCTAGAATTGGGGCTTGATGGAAACGTATGAATGAAAAACCTTGTTTGATAACTTATTGTTCTTTATTATTCCGCTGCGTATGTAAGTTATCTATAAAAATAATCCTAGATGGGATAAATGATTCTTAACATGTGGTATCATAGCCATGGGGGCTCTCGATCTAGGATTCACAAGGTTTTTAATGGTTGATTTTATGAAGAAATTAGGGTTTTGGGAAAATTCGGTAAAACCAAGGTTTATGGTTTTCGGTAAACATGCGAAATTGATAAACTTAAGGTTTTCTATAAACTCTAATTTGGTCAGCAGCAAACGATTGTCAATGCTTTTATCATTCGTTTTAGTATGCTTTTTGGTGATTCGATTATGTGTATTCAACAACACTTGCTACTCAAAGATTAAACCTAAATCAATTCAAGGTTTTCACAAACGAAATAATTTACAATTAGGGTTCGATGGTGGTTTGTGTTATTTGATCATTTGAGCCTTACCTTAAGTGTGTTTCTATATAATCAGTTAGGGTTTCTAACTGCGTGGCATGAAGATACGGGTATACAAAACCCTAATAAGGGTACAAATCAATCAATTGATGCACATTAAGAAAAAGGCAGCAAGTTGTGATTCATGCACTAAGAAGAAACAAGAAGCAGAAGGTATCTAGAAAGGTTTGTCGATCTATTTTCACGACTTGAAGATTTTCTGTTGTTAGGTTTTTGACATATAGTCAATATAACAAACGTTCAAGAACCTTAGTTTCTGGTCTTCATGGTATTAACGATCAATACAGTTTGTTTAAATGGGCCAAGAGACAGTCTTAGTATATGGCCTGTGATGCAGTGTCATGGGTATTAATACTGCTAGATTCAAGATGAAAAAAAGAAGAAACATTTTAAGATTAAAATGAGGGTTCAGATATTGTTGTATGGATTCACAAGATATCACAGAAATATTAGGAATGTGATCTGCTTTAAATGTGAAATCCCTAATTTTTAGAGATTATGTTTATTCTTAAATATTTCTTATTAATGCTGCTCCCTTGATTCATTACTGCTACTCATATACACTTAATGCTGCTAGCTTTGTATTAACACTGCTCGTTTAAAAGTTTGTATTGCTGATTCGAATTTAATACTGCTTGGTTAACAAAGTTGTCTTGAGTACAAGCTGCTAATGTATATGGATGTGATCTTATGGAATTGTAACATGAATTCCAAGAAATTGTTTGAAAGGTAAAGGTTTCTATTGTTGATGAGAATCTACAAAACTAGTCTTCAAATTGCGTAATTTTTATGCGGATCAAGTGACGATCAGTTTGAAAAGGGTTATGATGTTCGAGATATGAAGATTATCACAGCAGCAAAGTTGTTCGTTATGAATGCTGGTAAGAAAAAGGGCATACGCAAGATTCAAAACCCAAGTATTAGGGTTTATATACTTGTTCCTGGTAAGCATTCATTGGAGTTGGAAGTTGAGTGCAACATTAATACTATCAAGAGTAGTTTATGCTGCAAGGATAAGTAGTTAATACTTCTTGGGGATGAACATAGGAAACTTAATGATGTTAAGATTTAATTTGAAGCTGTGATTTGTCAATGTTCTTTTAACATGGTGTAAGAAGCTTGGAAGGGCAGAAGAGTATTGGTTCAGGTTCTGGATTTAAGGAAAATGAATTTGTCATTAATGCTAAGTGTTTGGACCTGCGAATTCAAGGTTTATGTTGCCATGGTTTATGCTGCTAATCTATCTTAATGCTGTCAGCAAGGGAAATTAGTGCTACTCGGTTGTTATTAATATTATTAATGTTGTCATGGTTATCATTAGTACTGCTCAAGCCAAGTTTGAATATGTTTGTACTGCATTTGTCATCTGAGAAAGAAGTTTATACTGTTAGTGTTGTTCGCTATCGGATAACACACGAAGATTTGTTCTCGGTAACTTATAAGATCTCGGGCAGAGGTATTTTGGTTTTAGATCTGTTACACACACAGGTTCAAGAGGTATTTGAGACATATT
>BQNB010134621.1:0-14515 GCA_026074375.1 Tanacetum coccineum | reverse complement strand
ACTAATTAATTAACGACCGTTATCTTATTATTTACACAATTAATATAAATTAATTAATATAAATTAATTAATTATATTTATTGAATCCAAACGATATCGTGTACGTCTCCAAAGGCCCGAGTCGCATTCCGGACATATATTATTTACGTGTACATTCTTTGAGACATATATAAGAATCGGCTAAAGCATACGTAAAAATATTTTATATTTTCGTTTTAGTTAAACTCATCAGCTAGGCTTGAAGGTAACCAACCGTATGTAAAGAAAAAAATAAGAAGAAAGCAACCATATGAAAAGTTTTAAGGCATAGGTTTTAAGTTTAACTAGATAGCATATGCGTGTATTTTATTTGGATGAATCAGAAGATTCTGGTGGATATTTTGGATCGGTATTGCAAGGCATCGGGCATAAATTTTACAAAGTGTGAGGCTCTTTTCTCACCTTGGCTTACCTTCTATATGCGGTCGAAAGAAAGGTGAATTATTCTTTTTTATTTTGGAAAAGGTCTTACAAAAAGTTCAAGGGTGGAAGCAAAAGCTTCTCTCATAAGCGGGGCGTGAAATCCTCATCAAATTATTTATCCAGGCAATCCCATCTTATGCAATGCAGTGCTATTTGTTGCCAAGTGGTCTTCTTTAAAAGCTTCTTTGTCGAATGTTTTTCTGGAGCAGAGAGATAGATAAGAGACATATTCATTTGTTGAGTTGGGATCGCCTTTCTAAACCTAAAGAAGCGGGTGGTCTAGTATCTTTTGGGCTCTTTCAGAGACTTACGTTCTTTCAATTTGGCTTTATTGGCAAAACAAGGTTGGCGCCTCTTAATTAACCCCAACTCTTTTTGGGCTCGTGTTCTTAAAGGCTTATATTATCTAATGGTTTTTTCTACAGCTCGGTAAAGGTTCTCGACCTTTTGGTTTGTCAAAGCATTCTTCTATGGTCGTGATCTCTTTCAAGATGTAGTTGGCACGTTGCAAGTCGGTGAATTATTTATATTTATATATGTAGTCTAATATATATTATGTATATATTTATATATATAGTATATTTATATATAAATTTTTGTTATTATATATATAGTGGACCAAAAACGTGGATTAATAGTGAGGAAGACTTTTACATCTGTCAACTTCAAGTTCCGTTTATAAATTCTATGAAAGAGTCTGATTTTATAATTCACAGACAATGGGATGTAAATAAATTGCATGCTCATTTATTCCCTTTTGAAGCATATTTTATCTCTCGCATTCGTATTTCTAGTACAGGGGCTTAAGATAAGCTTATTTAGCACAATGATTCCAAAGGGGTTTACACAGTTCGATCTGGATATCGTCAAACGCTAAATTGGAAAAAGAATGAAGCAGGTCATGCATCTTCATCCGGATGTCCAATAAGTGAGTTTTGGAAATAACTTTGGCGCTTACAAGCAGTTCCTAAAATTAAGAACTTTTAGTGGAGGGCTTGTTCAAATGCTCATGCTACGTGTGAAGCTTTATTTCGACGCAACTGTGCAACCTCCCCGACATGTTTGCTACGCCATTCTTTCCCTGAGACGGTAGAACACTTGTTATTCGAATGCGAATGAACTAAACCTGTTTGGTTCGGGTCAACCGTGGGCCTTTGTTTAGATGGTTTTTCAGGTACTGTTACTTCTCGTGTGATAGCTTTGTTACATCCTTTCCAATCTAAAGATGCTTCTATAAAATTCTTAACTTCTTTTGCCACACTTGCATGGTCTATTTGGAAATCAAGAAACCGCTACATACTTGATCAAGTAAAAATATCTCCTACTGGTGTTATTTTGGAAGCTCAACTCAGTGATGATGTTTTCCAATTCTGATATCACTATTTTGCCAACAACCAATGGCATCTCGCATGAAAGTTCACGTAAGTGCTCCCCCCCCCTTCAAACCTCGTGAAGCTTAATTGCGATGCTTCTTTTAAAGATTCATCTCCTGCTATTGGGATTATTGCTCGTAATTGTAATGGCTCTTTGTTGCATCATGTGGCTGAAATGTGTCGTAGTGAATCGGTTCTTGCTGCTAAGTTGAGTGCCATTCGATCAGCTTGCATCCTTGCTGCTACAAACGGATGGAATCCTGCTATTATTGAATCTGATTCTCAATCGGCAATTTCGCTTGCTGCTATAAAGACATGCCACCCTGGGCTTTAGCGGCTTTGGTTTCAGATATTCAACATTGGAAATCTCAAATGAATTTGCAGTTGTGATGGACTTCACGCGCATGTCACTTTGTGGCTCATCAAGTTGCTAAAGTTGCTTATGTTTTTGATGTAAATTTCATTTGGCATGTTAACTTCTCTTGTAATATTACCTTCATAGCGAGGGGTGATGCTTTGTAATGTTTTGGCTTCGGCTTCTGTTAAAAACATTTTGATGTTAAAAAAAAAAAGAAAGAATCTGGCCAGGCATCCAGATTATGTATTTTATTAACAATAAACTTTTTGACCTTTTAAAAAAGTGATGTGAGCATGTATGAATGATTGGATTTAGGGAGGCTTAATTTTGGGTCTGGATTTTATAATGAATGTTTTTTTTAACAAATATTGTATTAGTAAATGCGTGAAATAGAATAATTATAATAAAATATTATCTTTTACTAGTATAGCTCAAATAAGTCATCATCAACTTTTTCTTTTTAGTTCGTTAACATTTCTGCAACCTTGGTTCAACTCTCCATTGGAGATCTTCTAAATTTGTTGTAGTGGGTAATTTTTTTTTAAAGTTTAGTACGACAATTTTATCACAACCTGTATCACATAAGATGTATTTCACAAATTGTTTTTAGTTATTTAAGGCAAGTAAAGCAAGTTTGTGGTTTCTTTTTTTCTTTAATTTCTTTTTGTAAAGGTATCAACATCAACTAATGTGTAATGCGGCTTTCTTATTCAATGAAGGATCAAAAGGTGTGTATGGTAGAGCCAGAAATTTTTGCTCGATGGGCACATTTTGATAACTTATACACTATTGAGTTTTGGGAGGACAAATTACAAAAAAAACCGAATATTTTTGAAAATTTACTCTACAATTATTTTCGCTAAAGGGACACTTGCCCCGGTCTCCTCCTTATCTCCACCAGTGGTGTTGTCACCTAATTATATTCTTATTGAGTTAAAAACTCTGTACATCGATCTTCAACATTACTGTTTTATTTGAACTTAAAAGAAGCCGAACTTTACATGGCATGAGAGTACGAAACTACTACTACCTTTTTTGACTTTTGAATAATGAACTTTATTGTAGCATGTATTTTTTTACAGCGATGTATTATTAAAAGAAAACTATCAAGGAACTAGCAAAATTACAAATGTGATTTCAACCAATCGTTTCAACTACAATTAAATTTACCTCTACATTTTTAACCAAGAATAAGAAAAAAGACGAATGTTATGGAAAATGTCACACTTCCTCATAGCTTGAGAGTTAAACATGACATTATTCTGAAAGCGCCAAAGCACCAAGCAAGTAGTAGCAAAAATGACATAAGCGCGATCTTTTGAATCCTTAGAAGCACGCCAAGACAAAAGCCAAGAATCCAAATCCTCGCAAGAGCTCAAAATCGGGATCTTAGAATCACTCCAAGCACGAACTAACTTCCAAACAACAGAAGCCGTATCACAAGAAAAGAAAGTAAGGATATTGCACTCCACCAGCATGCATACCGGGCATAAAATCGAATCACTATCCAACCCCCGGGAAGACAAGTTAAGACGATGAGGAAGCCTATCCAGAAACAAGCACCACATAAAAATTTTAACCTTCCTAGGAAGGACCTTGTACCACCTTGTTCATGGAAACAAATTAGGGAGCGTGCAATCATCAATATGATTCCTGGTGTTAGAAACCGAAAAGTCACCATCATGGGATAGGGACCAAATACAAGAGTCACTATCATCGTCTATCTCCATATCTCCGATTTCACCAAGAAGACTAACAAACTCAGCTTGTGATATCCCTATGTTAATCGGTCTACTCCAATCCCACGACCAAGAGCCATTATCTATACGATTTCTAACTAAACAGTTTTTCTCTTTTGCCAAGTGAAACAACCTGTTATAACGAGTACATAAAGGCGTAGCCCCTAACCAAGTGTCTTTCCAAAAACGAATTAAGGAGCCATCACCAACCTTAAAATACATAGATCTTGAAGGAATGATACCGCTAGAGTGAAGATGAATTATTGTGCCAACAATACTAGCACATAACCTATTAGTTTGACATCCATTGATGTCTATACCCGCTTCATCCTCATGGATCGATTTCACCACTTTCACCCATAGAGAACTCGGATTCTTAAGAAAACGCCATCTCCATTTAAGCAAGAGAGAACTATTAAAGGCTTTAAGATTACCTACTCCTAAACCACCTTTATCAAACGAAGCTAGAATATTTGACCATTTAATCCAAGCTAGTTTCTTTTTATCCTCGAAGGCGCCCTAGAAAAACAAGGCACAAAGACTTTCAAGCGCCTTAATGATCGCTTCAGTAGCCTTAAAAATAGACTAGTATATACCAAGACTACCTAGAACCGATTTGATAAGAGTAAGTCAACCACCTATGGATAAAAGGTTAGCTTTCCATCCCGATAATCTAGACTTAAAACGATCAATCAAGACCTTCTAGTTGATAATACGACCCATATTCGAACCTATAGGCAAACCAAGATAAGAAAAAGGGAAGGAACCAGCCGCACAACCCGTACCAGCAGCCATTTGATCGACCTCAGCCGTAGAAACCCCCACCCCATATAAATTCGACTTGTTGATATTAATCTTGAGACCGGAAGCAATGTAGAAAACATTAAGAATCTAAATGATATTGTCCATATCGTTTTGATTTCAGTCAGAAATAATAATGACATTATCCACATAAAATAAGTGAGATAAATGAATACCAGAGGAACCAACATTAACTCCATGAATCTTTTATTTATATAATTTTGTTGATCTTCTACACATGGAGTTGTATCGTTCTTTAGAGAACAATTAGATGTTTGTGAACTAATTAATTTAATTGATTTACTTGATTTACTACTAATGAGAGTAGTTTATTCTTTATGTTATGTCATCCAAAAGTGAGCTAAATAGATTCGGTAGCTCGTCCTTCTTATTCTATTTTCATGCCTTACAATTATAATTTGAATGTTTGCATAGAAACTATAATTATACATTTTTGTGAGCAACCTTTCTATTCTATATCATAAATTGTTTTATTTAATACTTTGGGTAAATTACACCGTTGGTCCCCAAACTCCACCCCGTTTGCCTGATTGGTCCCCAGATAACAGGGACTCTCATACGGGGTTCCTTTTGTAACATTCCGTATTTTCAGGTCATTTACGACGTCATCTATTTTACTAATTATTTTTTTTCGTACGCGTTTACTTTTAATTTTAATAGTTAAAGTTAAATCGCGTAAACTAAAAATCAACAATTAACTTAAACGGACACCAAACGAATTAAAGTTTACGTCAAGCAAGCAATATATTATTTTTACGAAAGTAATAATCAACTTTTTATATTTTATTTTTATTGGTTGCGTAAAACGTTTACGTTTCGCAATTTAATACATTTAGGTATACCCGGAAGCACCAAAACTTTTTCTACGCTTCAACAAATACCCACTTTTATACCCAATACATAAAAATTACACCATAATATCACAAAAACACTTCCATGGCCGGTTATAGATATGAAAAACCAAAGAAATATCTAACTTGAAAACATGTTTCCTTAATTTCATGGGATGTTCCATTCTTTTTTCCAACCAAGACTTTAAGGCTTCCTTAGTTTACTCATCTTGTCTTTGACTAGTCCTTGGGGGTACTTAAGGCCTTAGCTAGTCATATTACACACACACTTCTTATTATCAAGGTGAAAAACACAAAAATTCTTCCTCCTCCTCTCTAGCTCACGGCAACCACAAGACCAACACCAAATCCATACCAAATTTTATTTAACACATTTACAACACATTCTACAACATATCTAGATGTCTTAGAAGATTTTAAGGCTTGGATTAAGTCTTTACAAGTAGGTTAAGCAAAGAAAAATGGAAAGATTAGGGTTTAGGGTTTCAAGATTTATTAGGTTAATTGATTTCTTTGAGGGGGATCTTATTTTTTCTTGCAAGCTTAGGTTTATAATCTAAACGAGGGTTTAGATTTGTGTTGGTTATCATATTACATCTCCATAAGGTTATCTATAGCCCTTTTGTCTTATATTTATCATTTTATGTCATACTATTGGTTATATATGGGCAAAATCACCATTAGGGAATATTTTTAAAACATGTAAAACATATTTTTGCTTGTGATTATAATTTTGTCACTTATTCATGTGTTATGTGGTGGAATATATCATGGACTAATGGAATAATAATATGTATGGTCAATATGATATTAAAGGGTTGTGGAAAACTTGTGGTATTTTATTAAGTTGAAAATAGTTTATTATATAAAACTTAGTTTATATATTTGAATACTAATTATTATTTAAGGGGCTGTTTTGGTTCGAAATCCAAAGCATGTATTTTATGTTTTATAAAAATAGTGTGTCTCATGACGATTCCAAAAGGTAGAAACAAAAAAAATCGAAAAAAACGATTTATAACGAAAAAGATACGACGATTTCAAGTTTGTATGTTAACTATATACTTTTATAAAAATATTTTTATAAATAGTTACTTTTCAGCCACAGAACACTTATACTTTAAACTTCAATAAATCGGATTAAAACTTTTAATATACGAAGACGTGCTCGAAAGAATCGCTAAAATGGATGTTAAAACGAATAAGTTACGAGATTTACGTTAACTAAATCTATTAAATAAATTTAATATTAACGGTTTCTATGAACAGTAAAAATCATCTATTCATCAAAAAACTCAGATTTGAAAATGTTATATTTTGATACTCGTCTTAATACAAGGCGTGGTCGTAAGAAACGAAAGAAAACTGACTTAAACGAGAAAGTTACGCAAGTTATTTCTAATGTATACTTATATAACGTTTTTTACTTTTATAAATATGATTCACTAAAAATCGTTAGATGGTGATGTAGCTATATATAATTATATGTGGTATTGTTAATCAATAGTTACTATCCTATTACTAGGGAGTTTCATATTGAGGCCTCTGCCGGTTGGTGGCGTATCGACGAGTTGTTGGATTTACGATTTATAGGGTCATAGCTCCTCATACGTCACTACATGACCCTCTTAATTATGATTTAGCTGACGAACGATAGTATGATGAGCTATACGACCTATAAATAATCAAAGTGTATTAGAAGATACGACATATATTGGGATTTGGTTACCTTCAGATTCCTTCGTGACGCATTTTCTATTGTGAATACTTGTTGATTACCATTCACTCGAGGTGAGTTCATAGCCCCCTTTTTACTACGTGATTGTTTTACAAAATCTATGGGGTGAATTACATTGCTTGTTTTACTATTGGACACAAGTGTTTTTCTAAGTGTTTTCAAAGTGTTTACAAAAGTGTTTGTATCCAGATTTCTGCCCTAATTAATTATTGCTAGTTACTTATTGCCGTGAAGTCCCTATTTATCATGAACCGTTAATTGCTATTGTAGTAAGCGTGAGTGTTGTGGATAGATCTATCGGGACTGACAATCCCCACCTTTCCTTGGGTCACTAGTTTGATCAAGGTGCATTTAACATTGAGAGGTGTTAGGTTGTTGGCAAGCATCCTATATTCTGATTGGGGCACAAATCTAGTTAAGGTTCGGGGTCATGACTTAGTGCAATAATAAAACGTTTTGGACTACTGAATGTGTTTCAGAGTCTACTATTACTTCGATCTTGTGGTCCACCCTTTTTACCGATAAACCTATGATTTCACTCAACCTTTGTGTTGACTTTTAGCATGTAATTTCAGGTCCTAGGGTATGAAGATTGGACGGGAGCCGTGACGGATATCAATGAAGATGGATTCTGTGTTTTATCTATATTCAATGCAACTTTTATTATCTTTAAAAACTTAAGTCATCTTTTGGTATTATGAAGCTTTTGTTTAATTAAATATGTACTTGAAATGTTTATGACTTTTAAAACATATGGGACCTAATGTATGAACTCTGATATTTTGCTATGGCATCGAATGAAATCTTATCTTAAAACGTCCATTTAAGGTCGTTTCCTATATCTTGATTGTTGTACTTTGACGTAGCACCCTATTGTTACCATTCCGCTGCTACATGATTTTGGGGGTGTTACACCTTTTTGACATCGTGCTTACCCGTTTGGTCCTTGAATATCCGTTATGGGTAATGACGATTATCTCTGTTGTTATCGAGGCCACATCGCCCTTCTATTGAAGGGCACAATCGTCTTTTCACTATTATTCTTGGTTGTACGTTTTGTCCCTGACCCTTAGTTTACTACATTAACGTTTACTGTTCCATTTTTGTCGTTTAGTGTTGCGCGTTTGGTCCCTCACGTCTATTTTTTCCCCCTCCCCTATATATATTCCCGCCTATTCTTATTCCGTTTTCCACCCAACTTGTCATAAAACCCGATTGCCACCCTATAAATAACTAGTTACAATCCTACTTCTTTTTCAGAAAAAAATGAACTGTATCGAGGAGATTGCAAAGGATGCAAATGTTACTGAGATTGATGATCAATTGCTAGTCTTAATACATAGGGTCTAAAGCTGTGGTCTAATAACTACACAGTGCTACCACAGCATACCCGAAAACACAACCCCAAGAGCAACCCCCAAATCGACGCCACACAGCTCGAGCCCTATTTTGTAATGATCACGAGCAAACCACGGGGGGACCATGCAACTATTACTAACAAATTACACGGCTTTCAGCAGAAACCCAACAATCTTCACACCACCACCCCCATCCACCAGCCTATAACCCCCAACCACATCCAAGGGGGGTGGGGGGGGGGGGGGGGGGGGGGGGAATTACTAACAAACCAATAACACACCGCCGATCCCGCCTTGCATGGTTGTCAAAGTAACAGCCACGGCATATAGAGACATGCATTAGTAGCCGTACCCTTTGAGACCTGGCACACACGACACCTCTTGACATAACGATCCACCTCTTTCCTCATAGTGGACCAGAAATAAGAAGCTTGCACCAATTGCAAAGTGCGATCACGACCAACATGCCCATCACCATGTAATTCCTTAATAATTTGCAAGCGAAGACTGGAATCAGGAATACATAGTTGATTCCCTTTGAAAAGGAACCCATCATGCAGAAAGAAATTTGGTTTCTCCCCAGCCTGCACACCCTGCAAAACAACTAAAAAATATGGGTCCACAGTCACCATGTCACGAATGACATCGAGTCCTGGAACATCAACCTGCATTGTTACAAGCAAACCACTCATCCTGCTTAAGGCATTAGCAGCTCGATTGGAAACACCAGTTTTGTGTTTCACCACAAAAGTAAACTTCTTAAGAAATGCTAACCAACACCCATGCTTATGGGATACCTTATCTTGAGTACGAATATGCCTTAGGGAATCATGATCAGTGAACAAAACAAACTCTTTATGAAACAAGTAATGGCGCCAATGCTTCACAGCTACCACTGCATAAAACTCCAAGTCATAAGTAGTGTACCTAGACTTCGGCCTTGTCAACAGGTCGCCCACCTTGACTAAGAACCCCATCCATAGCAACCTTTGAGGCATCAATATGAAGCTCAAAAACCTTATTAAAGTCAGGAAATATCAAGATTGGTGTTGTAGTAAGCTTTTCTTTGACAACCTGAAAAGCCAACTCTGCTTCCTCTGTCCAAACAAATGACTTTCCCTTCATGCAATCTGTCAAAGGGGCCATAATAGAACTAAAGTTAGGGATAAATCGCCTATAGAAAGAAGCAAGACCATGAAATCCGAACTTCAGTAATGGTAGTTGGAGTTGTCCACTCTTGAACAACTGCTACTTTAGACTCATCCACCTGTATGCCATCACCAGAAACAACATACCCCAAAAACAAAACTTTAGGGGTCATGAACTCACACTTCTTTGTGGCTGCATAAAAACTATTGATATTACATTCAAAAACCCCTCTTGATATAATATATATATATATATATATATATATATATATATAATATATCTATATATATATATAAATATAAATATATATAAATATATATATATAATAATAACATATACATAAGCAAAGTATCGTACAAATTATTCTTAGAAAAGAATAATAATTAATCAACAAGGGTATCGTTCTCCTCGGTGAGAGGTAAATGGAAATTCACTTTCATATCGTAAATCAAGCTTGATTGTCATTTAAGTTTTGGATTGATTTCTAAATCTAATAACGCAAAAGAAAAGAAATTAAAGGCATGCTTAACTATAAATTAACGGGAATTAAACATCTAAAACAATTAACTTCTACGCTAAATAAAACGCGACTAAACACCTAAAATATCAAATTTAACCCTAAAACTTCAAATTGCAAATTTATAAAACCTAAATGTATTAAAATAATTTTTGAAATAGAAATTATATTTTTTTGATTTTGATTTTATTTTTTATGAATTAAAAACAAATTTAATCTAAATTATATATTAAAAATAGTAATATATTTCATGAGAATTGTAGTGATATCGGTTGTTTTAAATATATACAATCTGGAAGAACTCCAATTGAATTTTTTATACAATGAGTGGGAATTGTTGTAATATTTTAATGTTAGAAATATTAATAAAAAATCGTCGGTGCTCCATTCTTTACCCAACCCGGTTTATGTGTGTGTGATAGGGTTGACCCGGTGGGAATACGGGTTTGAACCAACCAACTTGATATGTGTTATCACGTGGTACTCCTATTGCATTTGAGTAGTATAAACCGTGGTATCATTCATAACAAATCCCTTTTAATCATTACGGCGACGATAGTGACGGATGGTGACATGGTCCATAAACAGGCTCACGGGTGCTCTTTAATAAAATTTATAACCATAGGCTGTAAAACAAGGCAACAAGTTGATATTGAACCGTATCTTGGCGAGACAGCACGAGAATGTGTTTGCAGCCATGGCGCCTCGAAGTCTCTTTTACCGGCTTTCATGAGAATTGTGCCTTATATTTCATGAGAATTGTGGTGATATCGGTTGTTTTAAATATATACAATCAGGAAGAACTCCGATTGAATTTTTTATAATGAACCCGGGTAAAACCTGGATCCATGTTATCTCTTATAACCTTTTTTATTATAAATCGACCCGTCCTGTTTGCTTGCCCCGCCCTGAACCATTAAAACTAAGAAAGACGTGTACACGTGTGTGATACGTGTTTCATTCATAACAAACCTAGGAACCTACGCCTCTCTCTCTTTTCGATGCGACCAGATCGCTTTGTTGCCAAGCCATATATGGTGTGCGGTTGTTGATTGTGTGTACGATGAGCAGTTTAGGTGTCAGATTCAACATGGCCTCAATTTCTTGAATGTATGGCTTGACAGGTACAACGTATTCTACCTGGATTATCTTAAGCATGAGATTGCTTGCGTTTTGGCGGGACTGATTTTTTTTTGCTATGATGATTGTTTTAATCTGAGAGAAATGAAGTGGGCCATTGAAGTTTCTACCGTAATTTGGCAGGGCACTCACCGGATGGCATAGCACATATGGTTGCTATGCAACGGATTCCTTTGCAGCCGTAGCGGAATTAAGAAACTTCTATGAGCTAAGCACCATAGACAAATCTGAGCCTAATCATTTGACACTCCTTTACAGTTTACCAAACACCACAAAATTCAATCCAAAATCACCCTAATTTACTCTCCCAAACACCCCCAATATAAAGACTGTTTGGGAAAGCTAAATTTAAAGTGATATACAACGAGGTTAAAATAAACTCTGATACTGCAAAGAACTTGCTGAGAAAAAGGAGTTGCCTTTAAGAATGATGAGGGCGAGGCGAGTATAACGTTGTTTGTCCCGACAGATGACGCTTTTGTTGATATCCTCATGCGTGCTAATTTTTGGTCAATCTCAACTAGTAAAAAAGCGGATGTTTTATGGTTTCATTAGTTCAGTTTAGAAAGACCTTAATAGGATGATGCAGGAACGATGCGCCAAACAAGGGGCGCCGACTCTAAGGTATGGTATTTTCTCCCTTCATTTAACCATATGCATGCTAACATGTTAATGTTGATATGCATTTGTGGCATTGGCTTATAAAGAGTTGGCATTTATGTTACGGAAGGGGTAGTTTACTTGAGTATTTTGAGGATTAATGGTTCTGTTGTGATTAATATTAGGATTGGTATTTAGTAGAAGCTCCAAATGACCAAAATGTAGTACTATTGTTTCTGAATTTAAATGTGTATATTTGCATAAGAATCCATTAATTCGTCTCATTTCGAATAATGGAAACTTATTACATGCAATATCTCTCGAATCCATTATTAAAAATGTACCAATGTTGGTTTCTTTAACAACTTTTTTAATGTTGTTATGTTTAACCCTATTCCCAATTACGTGTATGGATCGGGCTAGGCGGGTCAGGCTCGAGTTGGGTCAGCATTTAATGTACTCAGCTTTCCCTCTTTTGTTAGTTTATATAATTTGGATAAGCCTTTGTATAAATATCTATGGCGTAAAAGAAACCTGATTCTGAAAATGTATCAGGTAGGGGTGTAATCGAGTCAAGCCGAGCTCGAGCTTAACAAGGCTTGAGCTTGGCTTGAAAAAAACTAGTAGGATTGAGTTTGGCTTGATAGCTCGTCAAGCTTTAACCATATAGGCTTGAGCTTGGCTTAATTAGGATTTGATTAAAGCTTGAGTTTGGCTTGAAAAGCTTGAATGTGTACAAATTAATGTATTTAATAGCCAAACGTCCAAACTTATCAATACACATATGCATAAAGTAAAACAAACAAAAACCATAAGTGAAAACCAAGGTAGATTTATTAAACATTAATAAAACTAACAATAAAATTCTCGTACAAAGTCCAACATTAGAATGAAACATAAGCCAAAGTACTAATTAATATTCAAACATACAAAGTATTTCAACAAAAGCGTACATTTGCCAAAGTACTAATTAGTTTTTGATTAGTTTTGGCTAATGTTCTCAAAAGTAAAAACTATGTGTGAAGAATACAAAGCACTAGAACATAAATCCTAGATTAATTAGGGTTAAAGGTCATTTTAGAATACATTATTCATTTATTTATGAAATAGGTCCTTATAATTAAGTTAATACACAAATTACCCCTTAATTACTTATATGAATTTATTATATATTAAAGCTCGAAAAAGCTTGATAAGAGCTCGAGCCGAGCTATCAAAAGCTTGAGCTTGGCTTGTTATAGGTTTCGAGCTAATTTTTGGGCTTGAGCTTGATAAAAGCTTGGCTTGATCGAGTCAAGCTCGAGCTCGAGTTGCTTGATAAAAGCTTGACTTGATTGCAGCCCTGCCTTAAACTACCCATTCCCTAGTTTTTAAGAATGCGTAAGCTTTTTAATTTTGAAGAAATGCATAGGTATATAAAGTCTATAAGAAGGGTAAACTGTGTATTATCGAATTATCGAATGAATACATAAGATATGTTCGGTACATTATATTAGGGGTGTTGATCGGTTCGGTTATCGGGTTGTTCGGTTAATTCGGTTCGATTAGTTCGGTTAATTTTTTTTTGGTCAACCCGAAAACCGAACCGAATATCAAATTCGGTTCGGTTCTCGGGTTGACCTGAATTTTATTATTTATTTAAAAAAAAATTAATTATTACATAAATATTTAGTCACAAAAAATTATTTCAAACATAAAAAGTGTTTTTTATATTAGGATCAATTTTTAATGGTATTTATATATATATAAATATCTAAAAAATATGAGTGGTGATTTGCACTCTCTTGAAATTGATTGGCACACTCAAATTATGTATGTTTTGACATTTATATCCCTACACCACTTGGTAGAGTATGTTAATATTAAGGGTATAATAGTCATGACACACATCTTTTTGAGTGTGCCAATCAATTTAAGGAGTGTGCAAATCACCTATATATATTTTTATGAATTCGGTTTTCGGTTATGACGGCCAAACCCATATCCAACCCGAGAACCGAATTAGTAGTTCGGTTCGGTTTTTGCAAAAATTCAGTTCGGTTCGGTTTCGGTTTCGGTTTTTTCGGTTTTTCTGCTCACCCCTATTGGCCTACGTGCTTATTAGGGGTGTTAAAAAAAACCGAGAAACCGACGAACCGAGCCGAACCGCTCAATCCCTAAAAGGACGTAACCCCCACACAAAAAAAAGAAAATAATGTAACCCCTTTAATTTCTGAATCCCTAAAACCATTTGGTAACAAAATTCAATCCACAAAATCCATTCAAAAATAGTTTTAAATTATGAACCCTAATCAAAAAACAAAATCGTTTGGTTTATTTATTTGTTGCAATTAGGGGTGTCAAATGGGTTGACCCGACCCGACCCGAACCCGACCCGAACCCGATAAGGCCTTATAGGGTCGGGTTGA
>BQNB010134620.1:0-15137 GCA_026074375.1 Tanacetum coccineum | reverse complement strand
CGTCCGTTTTTGTACGTTTTGGCACGTTTTCGTGCGTTTTTGTACGTTTTCGTCTCTTTTGTCCGTTTTCGTACATTTTTTCATGTTTTTGAACGTCATTGGACATTTTTTCACGTTTTCTTACATTTTCGTCCATTTCGTCTGTTTTGTATGTTCTTGTCCCCATTTGTAAGTTTTTATGCATTTTTACGTTCTTGTACGTTTTTTCACGTTTTTGTACGTGTTTGTACGTTTTTGTCCATTTTTGTACGTGTTTGTACGTTTTCGTCCGTTTTTGTAAGTTTTTATGTTTTCATCCGTTTTTGTACGTTTTGATATGTTTTTGAAACTTTTCTTCTGTTTTCTTACGTTGTAACCTTTTTGGGCATTTTTGTACATTTTGCTACGTCTTTCTACTTACTTTTTACATTTTCTTACGTTTTCGTGTGTTTTTGTTGGCTTTCGTACGTTTTTTATGTTTGAATGTTGTTGTGTGTTTTTTTCGTATGTTTATCTACGTTTTTTGTAAGTTTTGTTCGTTTTTGTACGATTTTCTAGGTACTTGTATATAAAAACGGATGAAAGCGTACAAAATTATATACAAATACGTAAAAAGCGCAAAAAAAACCAGCAAAACATTACGAAAACTAACAAAAACGAACGAAAGCTAAAGAAAACGTACAAAAGCGTATGAACACGAAAGAAAACGTACGAAAAAATACGAACAATGCACAACAATATACAATATAATAAAAAAAACGTACGAACACGGACGAAAACATAAGAAAATAGACAAAAACGGACATAAATGGACGAAAACATATGAAAACGTTCAAAACGGGCAAAGACGTTTAAAAGCGTAAAAAAATATATAAAACGGATGAAAACGTATAAACCTATTTTTTTACCCATATAGACCCGTTGGGTAAGTTATATAATTTTATTTTATATTAAATAAACTAACTAGACTCATCTATAATATCTTGAGCGACAAAACTAGACTCCCCACTAAAGTTATAACACCCCCATTTTGACAAATATAGCAGCGGAAGCTAATCTGGGTTATTACTTCATAGTACAACAATCATAATCATAGAAAACGACTCGTAAAGAGACGTTTTTGAAAAGTTTAGTTATCATTCATTTATTCATCAGAGTTTTACAAAAGAGAGGTCCCAACATCTAAAAACATAAAGTTTGAATGATAACAGTTTAGCCATCTTCAAGTCCGTGCCACTCCGTGCAATGTGATGCTCAATTACCTGAGATAAACATGCTAAAAAGATCAACACAATTGTTGAGTGAAATTCATAGGTTTATGATAAATAGTTGAATATAAGTCATCATAATCAGTGTGGGTTACGTTGTTATACATCCATAATAGTAATAATTGCATGCATTTACAATTATTATGGAAAACATTATTATTTCCCTAAGCTCATGACACCGAAGCCTTGAGAAATATGATATTTACAAGTAGTTGCCCCAACGGGTGCCTTTGCCAAAACACCCGCATAGTGATTCAAATGAAGTGCGTTTGGTTACCAGAAAGTATAGGTAAACCAACGGGGGAGTTCAATCCCAAACAGATCTATCCACAGCATTCGCGCTTACTCAACCAGTACATTCGGTTCAAGTAATTAACGGTTCATGATAGTGAGGTCTTATGGCAAAAATAGGTACTTAGACAATAATATATCAGGATAGCATACAGTTGGAAAAATACTTGTATTCATGGTTTATAGCATGTATCCCCCTCACGGGTTTATGAAATATTTAAAAGATTAAAAAGTGAGGCTATGAACTCACCTTAACAGGAAATCTGATTGATAGCAAAAGTATATCAAATGGAATGCGTCCGTATGGTAGTACGATGTTATCTACCCGGGCGGAAAAGTTCAGTATAATTGAAAGTAAAACGGCTTCAACACGCAACCTGAGGTAATATGTCAAGTCTTAGTTTGATTGTTTTAGGTTTCAAAACTTTACAAAGTTTAACATACATATTTGATGTATTAATTTATGGAAATATTGTATCACTGTTCGGGCTATCATAATTCAGCGGTTATGCAGTAAACGTTTGAGGAACTAGAACACTTTAAATCGTAAATCCATCAAACTCGTCAAAACGTATACTCAAATGAAACCCCTCACATGAAATTCCCTAGTAACGTGATACGATAAGATTTTAAGTTTCTTCAAAAGCTAGTCGATGATAAATTACGTTAAATATATAACGTAATTGTTTTATAATGCGTCGATCGATGATTAATAACGATAAATGTGTCGGGTTTTAATAAAATCAAGTTTTCTAATATTAATATATATTTTTATAATTTATATAAAAATATTATACTTTATATTTTTAAGTTTGCAAAAATGGCAATATATACCCTTGATTTATAAACTTTTACAAGTTTAGCCCTTTATATATAAAGTATATATAATTTAAACCTTTGACTTTAAAACTTGGCAAAACAGCCCCTAATAGTTATAACTTTAGAATAATGACATTTTCAGCCCCTCTAGTTATAAATTTCAGAAAGTTACGATATATACCCCTATGCATGAAAACATTTGCAAATCAAGTCCAAAAAGCATGCAAGCTTATTTTAGGGTTTCAAATGATATTTGCAGGTTATAGCTTATTAGAATAAGCAAAAATAAGATGTTTTCACATAACAAAAGTTTAGAAAAAGGATTCGTGAGCTAGAAAATCAAAACGGGTCGTTTTTAGGGTTTTAATAAAAAACGCACGGGTTTGAGGATTCAAGGCTTTAACAAGAGTTCATATATGATCTTAGGAGTCTTATGAACATTCTAAAACATATTATGAGCTTATTGAACAAGATTATAAGCTTACTTGAGCTAAAATGGGTCGAAATAGGGTTTTTGGATTCGTACGCCTAGGAATGACTTCGAGGGCTCCTTTCTTCTTGATTATTTGCTTTAATTCTGATCTTGTGGCTCCTCTTAACTTTCCTTGATCTGATTTAGAACTCTATTTGAGTGTTTAATAGATTTTTTAGGTGTGTCTTGAATGGGGTGAGTGTCTCGGCTTATATAGTGCTCGAAAACACTTGGAGGCCAAGAATACTTGGAGTAGTGGCCAAGGGGTTGTAGAGTGGTGATTAAGGAGGGCTAGTGATTAGTATTGAGAGCTAGGAGTGTAGCTTTGAATGGTGGAAGGGTGTGGATGGGGTTCGGTTACAATGGAGTGACAAGGAGGTGACAAGGCAAACTTGATGGCCAAGTTGGGTGAAGGAGGTGCTTAGGAGGTGTAGTAGGTTAGTCATAGAGGTGCTTGAGGTGTTAGGGTGCTAGGTTAGTTGTAAATGGGTCAAAAATGAAGGAAAAAGGGGTGTCGAGTTGGTTTTGGTTTCGGGTTAGGGTTTTAGTATCTAGGACGTGGATTAGGGTTAGGATTAAGGATAGTTTAGGGTTTAGGATTAGGGTTTAGGATTAAGGTTTAATGTTAGGATTAGGTTTTTAAAACTAGTTTAGGGTTTCGTTTATGGTTTAGGGTTTTAGATTAGGGTTTTAGGATGTCTTAGGGTTTAGGTTTAGAGTTTAAGAGTCATGCATTAAGTGTTTGTACCTTGTGTTAAAGTGGTTGTAAGAAACTAAAGTGATTTAAAAGGTAAAATGACCTAGTTTGACTTTCTTGCATTATTGACTTGTACATTAGGCTTAGATGAGTTGTACATTGACTTGGAGGGAAATTATATTTGAATTTTATGCATTGATTCCTTGTACACTTGCCTTGTTTGCTTGTACATTCATTTTGAATGTATATACTACATAAAGTTAGGGCTTTGACATAAATGTTAACGGTTAATGTTCATTTCATGAAAACTACGTTAAATAGATAACGTACATGATAAAATAGATAATAGATTATTGACTTGACCTATTAGGACGTTTACTTGATGTAAACATAGATAGAGATGGCATAAGTAGTTGCGTGAGCTCGTTTACTTTAGAGATGCAAGTTACGTTGCATAGTGAGATATTAGAGGTGCAAGTTACGTTGCATAATAAGATATTAGAGATGCAAGTTATGTTGCATAATGAGATAAAGCAAAAAATTTCTCTGTAAAAAGGTGATATATATATAATAGATGGATATTACAGTGCATCTAATTTAATAGATGGATATTACAGTGCATCTAATTTAATAGATGGATATTTACATTGATGAAAAATACTAAGTTGTTACAAAAATATTTACTCAACTATACCAAATTTTTAACTGACGGATCTCAAATTACCAAATGTTTACTTCAAAATGAAAACATTGACAAAAAAAATTAAATGTGCTTGAAAACACATATTACTTTCCTATTGAAAAGCAAGAAATTAAAGAGAGGATGTCGACTCATATACAAACGTGGGACTTTTAGTTTTCACGATTCTCATAAGGTGATAAATTTATACGGGAGAGGTCTTCTTGAACATCAAAGAAAATAGATGCAGGTCCATAATAAGGGTCTTCATGTTGCCATATAGCAAAAGGTACTCAACGGCCACGAGGCTAAGTGTAATGGTAAGGTTCACCACGAGTTATCCCCCTCTCACCATCTAGTCATGTTATTACACCACTTCCCCACCACTGCACTCGTCCCCCCTTTTTTTTGAGAATCTGGTGGTGCACACAATCATGTTATTAGGCGGTGAAGTTCATACTAAAAAAGGTTTCTTGCGATATGATGAATGAGTGTGTTTAATATATATTGACAGAAAAAGTCATTTATGGATAAAACAAATGAAGCCACATTACAGTTATGTGCATTACAAGATACTAATTTTAGCTCTAGCATGACCTTGAGACGCGTGGAGCTACTCGGTGATGCCCAAATGTGCCATCAGTAGCCAAACATGAGTCAAAAACTCGCCCTCGTTCCTAAGCTATTGCTCGTGATGAAATCCTCTGCAGTGAGTAACAGCAGACGCTCTTTTTCCATCTTTTTCAAAGTTAAAGGAGGAGCCTGCAACCATCAAACAGTCAAGATTTGCATCGATCCCCCTTCACTTTACTCGGCAACACTTCAAGAGAATCAACTTCCAGTATCTTTAGACATGCTTCAACTTTTTCGGTAATAAGACCTTTTTCTTTGAAAAAACGCATTGCTTCAGCACAGGTGTCGCGATACCTGATCAGGCCAATACCTATTGACAACATAACAGGGTATGTCACGAGAAGATACACTAGACAGTCAGATACGTGCTTGCTTTCCGTACGACATATATCAATATCAGAACCATCTTGATTGTCAACATTGCTGATACTCCATAAAATAGCGTCACACTCATTATTTTGAGGCGAAAAACTACCTTTATGAGTACATAACTATTTCAGATTTGAGTGGACAACCATATTCTCACGAAACTGACTGTAAATTAATTCTTTTTGGTTGTCAGAAACTTTGTTGTATGTCTTGTAACTATGCTGTTCAGGATGTAGATGATTATTGACTGTAAGGGCGAGCTTAGTGACCTCCTCCACGTTTACATGAAACCCCTGTGACTTTGTTGTATGTCTTATTAACAAACAAGCTCACAACCTACCGGTTGACATCGTTCATTTGTTCATTTGAAAATGGACTTACAATTCGCGACAAGCGGAGTAATAACTCATATACATATCGTCAAACACCTATGGGTGTCTATTACAGAAAAAGTAAATCACTTTTATTACTTTTATCTTAAATTTACAAAAATGAAGCATACCAAAGATGCATTCTTTTCTTTTCATGGTAAGTAAAGAATGTTTGGTCCAATTTTGTATTCACAAATACTAGTATCGAGATGACGTGTGGTGATGAAGTAACACATTAAAAGCATGATATTTATCACCTATTCTGTGATATTCTTTTCCCCATGCGTCTCATATTGTATTTAACTAGAAGGTTACCCGCGCAATGCAGCTTGGGTACCAAATATACACGACTAGCTAAAAGACCCGTGAAATTCACGGGTATTTTAAAGAAAACGTCAAAGAAGGTATAAATGACATTTCATATTACGAAGTTATTAGTTAGAAAGAACCATATTCGGATTTTGACACGTAAATTAAAAAGTTGTAGTAATCAAAACATATGTTGTATGAAACACAATAATGAAAGCATACCAAAATATAAATAAAAAACACCAATCCCTTATTCTACGAATGCAACATACATGTACATGCAGATGCAATCATAAATTATGTAACACTTCCTTATAGACCACGTTGGTGGTGGTATGTGTGAGATTTCCGTCTTCGTCATGAATACAAATCCCAAACTCCCCTTCAGTGAGTTGAAATTAGAGGTGGAAATTTTAGACCCATGGGTCTAGATAGGTCTAGTTGGTTAAATATTTTTAAGGGATAGGGTCTAAATGGGTCTCTCTTAAATTTATAGATGGGTCTAGATGGGCCTAGTATTTTTTCCCTCAATATTATAGATGTGTCTAGTTGGGTCTCCCTTAATATTTATAGATGGGTCTTGTTAGGTATATCATTTTTCATCCGTTTTAACGTTTTTATACGTTTTTGACCGATTTCTACCGATTTCAAGCGTTTTCGTCAGATTTCGACCGATTTTGACCGTTTTCATCCGTTTTCGACCGATTTCGACCGTTTTTGACCGATTTTCACCGTTTTCGACTGACCGTTTTCTACCGATTTCTACCGTTTTCGACCGATTTCCACCGTTTTCGACCGATTTCTACCGTTCTCGACCGATTTCTAACGTTTTCGACCGTTTTCGTCCTTTTTTGACCGATTTTGACCGTTTTCGTCCGTTTTCGACCGATTTCGACCGCTTTCCATCGTTTTTGACCGATTTCCACCGATTCCGACAGTTTTTGACCGATTTCGACCGTTTTCCACAGTTTTTGACCGTTTTCGGCCGATTTCGATCGATTTTGACAGTTTTCGACCGATTTTGACCGTTTTCGTACGTCTTCGACCGATTTTTACCGTTTTCGACAGTTTTCGACCGATTCCGTCCGTTTTCGACCTATTTCTACCATTTTTGACAGTTTTTGACCGGTTTCGTTCATTTTTGACAGTTTTTTTCTCTACACCGTTGTCGAACCGATTTTAAGACCGTTTTTGACCGACTTTCGTATCGATTTCCATCGTTTTTTGACCGATTGCCATCGATTTCGAGCGAATTTTGACCGTTTTTTCTCTACCATTTGGACCGTTTTTCCCCGTTTCGACCCGCTTTCCGACCGATTTCTACATATTTCGATCGTTTTGACCAATTTCACCGTTTATCCGTACGTCTTCGCCTATTTTTACGGTTTTCGACAGTTTTTGATCGATTTCGATCGTTTTTGCGAACCTATTTCTAACCATTTCGACAGTTTCGACCGATTTCTTCTGTTTTTGACAGATTTTCGTACCGATTTCGGTCATTTTCCATTATACATACCAATTTTTTGAGATCGATTTCATCCGTTTTCGACCTATTTTCGATCGATTTTGACTTGTTTTCGTCCGATTTGACCGATTGTCGTCCGTTTTCCGATCATTTTTCGACTTGTATTGTCCGTTTCAAACCGATTTCTCAAACCGTTTTCGACGCAATTTCGATGATTCGACAATTTTTCTAACATTTACGACTGTTTTCGTCAGTTTTCCACCGTTTTCGACTATTTTCGACAGATTTTTACCGTTTTTGACCGTTTTCGCCTCTTTTCGATCGATTTTGACAGATTTCGACCGTTTTTGACCGATTTCGACCGTTTTCGTACTTCTTCGACCGTTTTTGTCCATTTTCTAACGTTTTTATACGTTTTCTTACGATTTTCTAAGTTTTCGTCCGTTTTCGTTCATTTTGTAATTTTTTGTACGCTTAAATATGTCTTTGAACGTTTTAAAATGTTTTCTCCGTTTTTATACGTTCTAGTACTTTTTATAAGAATGTATAAAAGCGTATGAAAATGTATAAAATCGTACAAAATGTACAAAACCGAACGCAACGTAGAAAAACAAAGAAAAAAGGAGGAAAACAGAGAAGGACGTATGTAAACGAACAAATCGTACAATAATGGACGAAAACATACAAAAAGCGAATCATAACGTTTAAAACCGGACGAAAACATTCAAAACTTTTAAAAAAAGCTTGAAAACGTAGGAAAACGAACGAAAACTGTCGAAAACGTATGAAAACGAATGAAATCGGTTGAAAAGGTTCCATAACAGTCGAAAACGATCAAAAACAGATGCAAAGGTTTGAAAACGGTAAAAATCAATTGAAACAGTCAAAATCGATCGAAAACGATCAAAATTGGTCAAAAATCGGTCGAAATCGGTCTACAACGGTCAAAATCGATGGAAATTGGTCTACAACGGTCAAAATCGGTCAAAAATGGTCACAATTGGTCAAAAACGATGGAAATCGATAGAAAACAGTTGAAAACGATTGAAATCGGTGGAAAATGGTCGAAAACGATGGAAATCAGTCAAAAACAGTGTTAAACGGTCGAAATCGGTGGAAATTGATCAAAATTAGTGGAAAACAGTCAAAGACGGTCAAAAATGGTCAAAATCGGTCAAAAACGGTGTAAAAATCGGTCAAAATCGATCGAAAACGGTCAAAATCGGTTGAAATCGGTCGAAAACGGTCTAAATCCATGGAAGTCGGTCGAAATGTCGAAATCGGTGGAAAACGGTCAAAGACGGTCGAAAATGGTCGAAATCGGTCGAAATCGATCGAAAACGGTCAAAATCGGTTGAAATCGGTCGAAAACGGTCGAAATCGGTTGAAACCGGTCGAAAACGATGAAAATCGGTCGAAAACGGTGAAAATCGGTCGAAAATTGTGGAAATCGGTCGAAAACGGTCGAAATCGGTCGAAAACGATGAAAAACGGTCGAAATCGGTGGAAGTCGGTCGAAATGTCAAAATCGGTGGAAAATGGTCGAAGACGGTCGAAAACGATCGAAATCGGTGGAAAATGGTCAAAATCGGTCGAAAACGATGAAAATCAGTCGAAATCGGTCGAAAACGGTGGAAATCGGTCGAAAACGGTGGAAATCGGTCGAAATCGTTGGAAAACGGTGGAAATCGGTCGAAATCGGTGGAAAACGGTTGAAATCGGTAGAAATCGGTCGAAAACGGTTGAAATCGGTGGAAATCGGTCGAAAACGGTAGAAATCGGTCGAAAACAGTGGAAAACGGTCGAAATCGGTGGAAATCGGTCGAAATCGGTCGAAAACGGTGGAAATCGGTCGAAATCGGTGGAAATCGGTCGAAATCGGTCGAAATGTCAAAAATGGACGAAAACGGTCGAAATAGATCGAAAACGGACAACAAATGTTAAAACAAATAAGGTACCAAACCCATCTAGACCCGGAACCAACCCATCTAGACCCGACCCATCTAGACCCGACCCATCTAGACCCAAACCCATCTAGACCCATGTTTCTAGGAGACTCATCTAGACCCAAACTCATCTAGACCCATGACCCAACCCAACCCAACCAATCTATTTTGCCACCTCTAGTTGTAACATCACGGGAAAGTCTTGCGGTCTTGCATAATTTAAATACATAAACCTATGAATTCACCAACATTTTTGTTGACAAATCATAGTTTGTTTAAGTTTGTTTAAGTATATTATGAGCGAAGTGCCTTCTGAAAGTCAATAACATGTTTCTACAATATTTGGCGTTCGATTGAGGAAGTCAATTTATGCAATACTTGGTCAGTTGCACTGTCTGCTATGTTCAGCCATTCTGTCCGGATTGTCGTGTGGGAATAGATCATTTTTAAGGTTGTTTCATGATATGGGTTGAGTCGCTTTGGGAAAATGCCAAGTTTTGTATAAATGAGGCATCGATATCCCTTGGCTTCTTCTTTATCATATAAAATATGGGTGTTTGGCACAGTGGAAAAGCAATATGGCTGGAATAATTCAGAAATGGATGATATTTAATTATAAGATGTGCAAATGGGTCATCTGGGTATGTCTGGTTGTGGGTCCGGTTCAAGTTGTTTTAGTGGGGGTAATAATCTTGATTTTTCCAAAATTCTACAACAAACGTTACAAAATGCTTACACCAGCATTAGTAGAAATAGTCTTTCCGAGGTGGCTCTCATCAAGTTCAATATCAACAAAATCTTCAATATCAGATTGACACAAGTTCTGCTAAGGTCTTTAAAAAACCATACAACACCTACTTTGATCCTTCTTTTAAACAGCAGGAAAATATTATATACAACCTATGAATGGTATACACTAACATGTTACAAAACTTTCAAACTGCTCAATTTTCTTTGCAAACAATCAGCATCACCACATGCTTTTAGATTCAGCAATAGCGAACGCCTGCATATGGTGATCCAATTAAAAATAATGAATCACAAATGACTCTTCTGTAAATAGATATGCATAATAATGAATCACAAATGACTCTTCTAAAAATAGGCATCATAATGTATAATATGAAAATTCATTTACAGAAGTACATATAAGACCTTGATTATTAAAGCAGGTTAAACAGTGTTTGGCAAAACATATACACAATAGGGTTTGGCAAAACATATACACAAAACATGAAAGAAAAGGTTAATACTTACTGGGCAATGATTCATCTAAAGTTGTCAAATTGCAACATGACTATGAGAAACTGAGAGTAGATGCGATAAGAACAAATATTTTGATCCTCTATTAAATATTGATTCATCGTCTGTTAAAAATAATTTAAAATATCCAACGCAAACTCATATTACATTGTTGAAGTGGCATACCCAATTCAACTTATTAAAACAAACATGAAAGAAAAAGAATGAAAATAGTTCCGAGGATCATAATTATTCAATGATTTAAAAGATCATTTAGAGTGGGTTCAATTCTTCTCGGCCATCCTTTTAATCAACTGGCTCTTTGTGTTTGAGCCCTCATCTCCAAGCACACCATCTCCCTTACGTTTGTTGGTCGAACCGATGTTGTTAGGAGTACTTGTAATGCTTTTTAGCAGGTCGGAGGGGGTCCCATTATCATCGGTAACAGATGCAAGTTCCTAAAATTTAGACAAATCATATTAGCAACAATTTATATTATATAACTTAAGGTTATAAACGTGGAAATTATTACCAGGTGTGACACATTTGTATCCACAACAGCATCACTTGTTTGATCCTGATGCAATTAAAACAGACTTAAGAACATAGCCCTACACCATATAGTAGTGTGTATACATTATGATTCAAAATTAGTACCTTTGATGGTGTCATCATTGGAATGAGTGCATTTATGATCTTAGGATCATCAGACATTTTCTGGTTAGTCCATGATGGTAATTCTTTCTTTGACTGCCAATCATCCATATTAATTTTGAAAGCATACTTGCGATCAAGTATTCGGTTAAAGTCGGACGGGAACTCATCAAGCTTACCATTCTGTATATAAAAGCATTGTATAAGTTTTATGTGAAAGCATTTGTGTTGGGACTTAAAAGACTTCATGGATTCTTAGAAGTTAGTGCTGCTCAGGTACATAATGGAAATTATGCTAAGTGGTTAGTACTTTTAGTATAATGTTACCACTGCTAGTTACTACTGTTAGTATAATTTAGTACTGGTAGCATACAGTTACTGCTGTTAGTTGAAGTTAAGACTGCTCAGTGTTGAAGACTAAAATATAAGCTAAGTAGTTATTGCTGTTAGTAGTAAAAGTTAAGACTGCTAGTACAGGTTACTAATGTTAGTGTATATTAGTACTGCTAGTACTAATATTACTACTGCTTATGTTTATTAGTGTTGCTGGTGGAAAGATTACAACTGCTTGAAGACTATCTACTGTCAAGAGGATAAAGACAAATTAAAGTGATAAAGATTGTTTGGAGAACAAGAATGCGTGTGAAGATATGTGTTGAGATATTTATGTACAAGATATACATAATGTATTTAATTAGAAGATTGCGTTTATGTTTAGAAAAGATTAAGATATCTTAGGAATATATTGTAAGCTGACTAGGACTCCTTAGTCTATAAAAGGAGGCTCTAGGGCATTAGTTGATCAATCACTCTTCAATATACACAAACAAACAGATCCAGAGATTAAAAGTCTTGTAAGCTTCAAGGTTGTAACCCTAGTGCTAAGATAGAGTACTCGTATTATTATCATTAATAATATTGAAGCGTTTTGTTACATCTTGTGTTCATTCATTCAAGTTTACTGTTTCATTGATATATCTTCTAGATATCAAAGAGTAGATTCCGCATACTCTTTGATATACATACAAAGTTTCTACTATTGTTATTTTGGATTTATCCAAGGTAACATACTCTTTACAAGGTAAGGAATCGATCAAGATTTGGGATCAACAAGTGGTATCAGAGCTTTGCTTTGAGAAACTTTGATCTAGAAGACATGGAGCTTGAATCTACAAATAGTGGTCCTACTGCAAAGCTTCCAATACTCAAATTGGGGGATTATGAGATGTGGGCTATAAGGATTAAGCAATACTTCCAGATCCAAGACTATGCACTCTGGGAAGTGATAGAAAATGGTGATTCATGGGTCTCAATATCTCAAACAACTAAGGAGAATGGGAAAACAGTTACAAAAATGTCTACACCTGCAACTGCAAAAGAAAAGACAAAGAAAAAAGAATGATGTTAAAGCTAGGGGTTTGTTACTCATGTCACTTCCAAATGAACATCAACTAACATTCAGTCAGTATCCAGATGCTAAATCTATCTTTGCTGCCATTGAAACAAGATTTGGAGGTAATGCAGCTACCAAGAAAACTCAGAAAACTCTCTTGAAGCAACAATATGAGAATTTCAGTGCAACAAGTGCAGAGTCTCTTGACTCTATTTTCAATAGGCTTCAAAAGATAGTCAGTAGGCTTGCTATCTTGGGTGTGATCATTGCCCAAGAAGATTTAAACTTAAAATTTTTAAGCAGCTTACCAGTTGAGTAGAATACTCATGTAGTTGTTTGGATGAATAAGCATGAGATTGAGACTATGGGTATAGATGATTTGTACAACAATTTCAAAATTGTTGAACAAAAGATAAAGAAAACTGCTGGTACATCTAGTGGTGGTCAAAACTTGGCCTTCATGACTGCACCAAGCTCTAGCAGTACCAATAATGCTAACACTACTTCTTCACAGGTTAGTGCTGCTAGCCCTAGTGTTAATACTGCCAGTCCACAAGTTTGCACTGCAGGTGTCAGTGATAATACCGTGTATGCTTTCATGGTTGAAAATCCAAATGGCTCTAATGTCCTACATCAGGACTTAGAGCAAATTCATGAAGATGATTTGGAAGCAATGGATTTGAAGTGGCAACTCTCTTTGCTAAGTGTGAGAGCAAAGAAGTACTATTAGAAGACAGGCAAGAAGATTTTCATTAATGGTAATGATATTGCTGGAAATGATAAATCTAAGGCGGAGTGTTACAACTATCATAAGTTAGGACACTTTTCCAGGGAGTGCAGAGCACCAAGAAGCAAGGAAGATCAGTTCAGAAATCAAGACAACACTAGGAAGCAAGGAAACAAAGAAGACACTTACAAGGCAATGTTGGCTATTGATGGTGTAGCTTTTGATCGGAGTGACATGGAAGAAGAACAAGTTCAGACAAACATGGCTCTAATGGTGTTTTCAAACTCAGAGGTACACAATAATAAAACTTGCTCTAAATCTTGTCTAAAAACTATGAATCTCTTAAGAAACAATATGATGATTTGCTTGCTAAAAAACATGAAACTGAATTTAAGGAAATCACTTATAAAAGAGGACTAGATACTGTTGAGGCACAACTTGCCACATATATGAAGAATGAGGTTCTTTTTAGTGAAGAAGTTGTTGTCCTTAAAAGAGAAGTAGGAATCAAACAATATGAAATTAATACGCTTAAAACAGAGTTTGAAAAACTTAAGAAAGAAAAGGATGCCATTGATTTTAAATTTGAGAAATTTGATAAGGCCTCAAAAGACTTAGATCAGTTGTTAGGAAGTCAGATAACTGACAAGAGTAAAAAGGGTTTTGGATATAGTGCAGTTCCTCCACTTCATCCTCTAATTTATAATAGACCTAACAAACTAGATCTGTCTTATTCTGGTCTTGATGAATTCAAAGAGCCTGAATTCAAAGGCTATAGTCCTGAGAATAATAAGAAAGAGTCAAATGTTGTTTGTGAAAATGAATCAGATAAATCTAAGGAAAATTCTGCTAAGTCTTTGGTAAAAGAACAAGTATCACAGGTCAAAAGTAGCTTTGTTGAAAGTTGTGAGTCTAACACTAGTAAGAGTGTTAGTGAAGTAGAACGTAAGAAAGTTAGGAAGAATGATGGTGCCACAATTATTGAGGATTGGGTGTCAGATGATGAGGAACAAGATGAGCCTAAGCCTAAGTCCGAAAAGAAAACTGTTATACCTACTGCTGCTAACATAGAATCTGCTAAAATAAAAAAACCAGTTAAAAAATTAGTTAGGTATGCAGAGATGTATAGATCACAAAGTCCTAGAGGGAATCAGAGAAATTGGAATGGTCAGAAGTCCAATCAACTAGGTAGTGAATTTGTGATGTATAACAAGGCTTGTTTTATTTGTGGGAGCTTTAATCATGTGCAAAGAAATTGTACTTACCATCAAAAGAAAAGGTGGTATGTGGGAACAATTACAACAGGGTGGATAATTACTATTATGCCAACACTACAAGAAATTAGTCAAATACCCACGAACAAAAACCGTGGCAAACAAACCAACATTCGTGGGTAACTTGCTAACACCCACAAAAACCCCACGAACGCATATACATGGGTATAACCTCCGAGTGTAATCATGCACCCACAAATGTTTCGAGCGGTGGGTAAGTTTTCCCATAACATAGTTGGTAGGTAATTATACCAAGTCCATGGGTAAATTTTATGTGGGACGTCATATGTGACCACAAAAATACTCACAAATTTAGTCGTGTGTAATTCGTAAGTAAATTATCCGCGAACAAAAATCAAGGGTAAAATACTAATTCGTGGTAATATGAGTTTAATTTTTAATTTCACTTACATGATTTTCCCACTATATTACTGTCGAAAATCCATGAGATGTAACAAATAACACATTTGTATATAGTGTATCACATAGATATGTACTCATATATGGATAATTACAAACACAAATACTTTATACTACGTACAATAATAT
>BQNB010134619.1:0-18287 GCA_026074375.1 Tanacetum coccineum | reverse complement strand
CTCATTTTATTTTCCAAACAGCACTATGTCAAAATGATTTTGCCGAAAAATGTTTCAAGTTTCATTTGGCTATAACTTGGCCGTTTTAAGTCCATTTTAGTGTACAACATATGAAAAATTATCTATTCAAAACGAGCTCTCTAAAAACTACCTTTACGCCTATGTAAAACATTCCTAAGTCGACCAAAACCTCAAAAAAAATCAGATCAGCAACCATATATTTCACAAACGCTTTCAAAAATCACACCAAACTTCACAATAGTCACTAATCTAGCCTAATATCCATTCACAACTAATCCATAACAAGTTCACACCTAAAACTAACCTAATCCTTTCATTTCTATTGTTGCAACTCACTTTTCAACTCACCTCACCCAGATCGCAAAGTCATAAACATATTACTTTCATTTTTATAAAAGATTACAAGATATTATTTTATTTCTTTTTATAAAAAGTGCCACAAACACATGGATTCTTAAGCATGAACAAGATTCATCTGAATGAAAGAAAATATCAAAGGAAAGATCAAGAAATGCTTACAAGAATGAAGAACAAGAAGCAATAACACAAGATCTATACCCAAAATCACTAGATCTTGAAAACCCACTAATAAAATTAGAAAACCTAACTTTTAGATCTTGAGAAAACCCTTAAATCAATGAACCAATACTTCAAACCACCTTAAAAACCTTAGAAATGAACCTAGTATACTTGGATTATGCAATAAATCAAAGATATAGAAACCCTAAAAGGGGTGTTTGTTGTCGTGAGCTAGAGAGAGGAGAAAGAGAGATGAATTTTTTTTTGCTGAGGCTATGGAAGTGATAAATGACCTAATGTGTGTATAACATGGTATTTATAAGGAAAGGGTGGTCTAGGGTTCCTTGGTTTGTAGTATTAAGTGTCCAACAAACACGAGAGTGTGTGTGTGCTTTGTTCGGCCGAAAACACCACCACAAGGACCATATGGTTCAATTTTGGGATCAAGGTTCAAGTATAACAAGTCTTGGTTCATGGTTTTGGTCAAATGGTGTATATGTGATCAAATATCACATGCATATGTCAAATGGGATTCTTTGTGCATGAAGGGGACTTGCTCAAATGTCTTTTTCTCATCTTGCATGCACACATGGGTGTAATTTTCAAAATAAGATGCTATTTAATTAATTTCAAAGCTTATGGTTGTTTTGCTTTGGGTTTAGGCGTTCGAATTAAAAAGGTGGGGGGGACATGAACAAAATTTTTGACTTACGAATACGAGATAAACGATAACTAAAGTTTACACGAAAAGATTTTAGGTTTTCAGAGTTCATTAGGTCAAAAACGCGAAAAACGCAAATTAAACGTTAAAACGTAAAAATAGGTATCGAAAGTGATCGTAAACTACGAAACACATATAAAAGATAAAATGACTCATATAATATCTAAATTGATCAAAATCCAAAGTCAGAACGCGTCCGATGATGTTTTTTAGATTTACGCGGGTTAACTTCCCGGTAAACAGCCAGATTCAAACGTAACGTATAAAAGTCAAAAATAATGATCGGAAAAGTTTAAAATATTGACCTGAAATTTACGAGGTGTGACATACTTCCCCCATTAAAAGAGCTTTGTCCTCAAAGCTTAAGACGTAACTTTAGACGTAGGTGCAGGGTTAGCAAAAAGATGAGGATACTTTTTTTTCATTTGGTCCTCGCTCTCCCAAGTAAACTCAAGACCTCGCCTTGAGTTCCAACGGACTTTCAAAATTGGGATGTGGCTTTGCTTTAGTCATTTAACTTCTCGATCCATAATTTCGATCGGTTCTTCAATGAAATTAAGCTTGTCATTAATCTGGATTTCATCCAACAGGATAGCTAGGGGTTCGTCGGAGAAACACTTCTTCAGATTGGAAACATGAAAAGTACTATGAACCCGAATTAATTTCTCTGGGAGTTCAAGTCGATATGCAACCGTTCCTACTTTAGCAAGGATTTTAAAAGGTCCAATATAACGAGGATTTAGCTTCCCCCGTTTGCCAAAACGTATCACCCCTTTCCATGGCGATACCTTCAACATAACCTTATCTCCATCTTGGAATTCCAATGGCTTACGTCTCCTATTGGTGTAGCTCTTTTTTCTATCACGTGCCGCTTGAATACGCTTCTTGATTTGGATGATCTTTTCCGTGGTTTCATGAATAATCTCTAGGCCAGTAAGCTGAGCATCTCCAACCTCAGCCTAATAGATAAGCGATCAACACTTTTGGTCATACAATGCTTCAAACGATGCAGCTTTGAAACTCGTATGGTAACTCTTGTTGTAGGAAAACTCCACCAAAGGTAGGTGTCTATCCAAACCTTTCCTAAAATCAATCACACAAGCACGTAGCATGTCCTCCAAGGTTTGGATAGTTCTCTCACTCTGACCATCCGTCTGTGGATGATAAGCCATACTCATATCCAATTGAGTACCTAGAGCTTTGTTTAGCGATTTCCATAAATGAGATGTAAATTTACTATCTCGATCATAAATAATTGAAACTTGCACATCATGTCTTGAGACTATTTCCTTCAAGTATTGTATCATCAACTTTTCCATCGAGTCAGTTTCCTTCATTGGTAAGAAATGAGCAGACTTAGTCAGTCGGTCAACTATTACCCAAATTGCATCTTGACCAGACGACGTATTTGGCAACTTAGTAACGAAATCTGTTGTAATGTTCTCCCATTTCCATACTGGGATCACAGGTTGAACCAACAAACCGGATGGTTTTGGCATTCGAACTTGACTCTGGCACAGGTCAGACACTTACTGACGTAGGTGGCAATCTTAGCTTTCATATTTGGCCACCAATACAGTTTCTGCAAGTCTTGGTACATCTTATCCGATCCAGGATGGATCGAATACTTGGACTTATGCGACTCGTGCATAATCAGAGTTCTCAAGTCGCTAAAACAGGGTATCTAACTTCTATTCCTCAAACATAACGTTCCATCCGCACGGGGCTCCAGATTCTTAATCATACCTCCCAAATCTTCAGTTCCATAATTCTCTTCATTTCTTGCCTCAACCTGAGCATTTAAAATTTGCACGGGAAGGTTCAGACCAGTCGTCAAAACCAAGGCTCGAACTCGTAGTGGTTTAATCCGTTCCTTTCATCTCAAGGCATCTGCCACCACGTTCGCCTTTCCCGGATGATAACGAATTTCACAGTCGTAGTCACTCAACAATTCCAACCATCTACATTGTCTCATGTTCAACTCTTTCTAATCAAGAATATGTTGCAAGCACTTATGATCAGTGAACACAACACACTTTGTGTCGTACAAATAATGTCTCCACATTTTGAGAGCAAACACCACCGCTCCTAATTCTAAGTCATGTGTAGTGTAATTCTTCTTGTGAATCTTGAGTTGGCGTGATGCGTAGGCTATGACTTTCTCCCTTTGCATCAGAACTGTGCCCAACTCCTTGCGAGAAGCATCACTGTAAACCACGAAGTTTTCACTACCTTCGGGTAACGATAAGATCAGTGCACTACATAGTTTCTGCTTCAACAGTTGAAATGTAGCTTCTGCCTTTTCACTCCAATCAAACTTTATGTTCTTTTGAGTCAACTTCGTTATAGGTTTGGCAATCTTTGAGAAACCTTTGATAAATCGTCAATAATAGCCGGGAAGACCTAAAAATTGATGAATTTCTGTCAGAGTCTTGGGCGATGCCCAATCTTTGATTGACTCAATCTTAGCTGGGTCTGCATAAATGCCTTCACTGTCAATCATGTGACCGAGAAATTGTACCTTAGAAAGCCAAAATTCACACTTTGGTTGGACAACTCTCGCAATTCAGACGGTGCTAATATATACGGGGCTCGTGCCACAAGTGCAGCACCTAGGACTTGCTCTTGGAGTAGATCAAGATGTCATCAGTGAAAACAATCATGAACTTGTCTAAGTATGGTTTTCACACCCGATTCATCAAGTCCATGAATACTGGGTGTGAGTTTGTACAGTCCAAAAAGGCATTACTTGGGAACTTGTATCCAAGCGAGTCCTAAACACCGCTTTGAATGTCCTCTCACGAACTCTGAGTTGGTGATTAACCCAGACCTCAAAGCCGATCTTCGAGTAAAACACTTATCCTCTGCAATAGGATCATATAAACATCGATTCTCGGAAGCGATATCGATTCTTTCACAGCAGCTTGTTCAGATTCAACGGTAATCGATACACATCTGAAAAGATCTAAATCTTTATTTTTGACAAACAAGACTGGGGCTCCCCAGGGTGAGGAACTTGGTCTTATAAACCCTTTGTTAGAAAGTTCTTGTAGTTGGGTGGACAGTTCTTGCAATCCATACGGTGCTAATATATATGGGGCTCGTAGCCACAAGTGTAGCACCTAGGAGGGGGGGGGGGGGTTTTATTTGGAATCGACCCTGTCGCATTAGTGGTCATCCAGAAAGTCTTCTAGAAAGACCTTCGAAAAGTTCCCGTACCGTCGGCACAGCCTCATCTCTTCTCCGACTTGTCTTCGGTTTCCTTCTTCATAATTTATGCCAGAAAAATTGGGCGACCTCTCTTAATATATTTCTGAGTTTTAGTGCATAATATAATGCTCAACTTTGACTTCTTTCCATTGTCACTACTATCACCTTGGACTCTCAAAACTTCATCTCCATAGGGAATCCGTACAATCTTTTCGTCACACACGATCATCGCATGATCGTTCGCTAACCAAGCCATGCTGATGATTACATCAAAACTACCAAGTTCTACTGGCATTAGGTCAGCATTTAATGGGTGACCTAGCAATCCTAACGTACAACCTCTAAGTACGGTATTGGTTTCAGAGATTCTTCCGTTGGCTAATTCGACAACATAGCTAACGTCTAAAGTATCGAGGATTATATCAAGCAAGGTACCAAAAGTAGTCGACATGAAACTTTGATCGGCACCCGAATCAAATAATACAGAAGCATAATGGTTGTTGAGAAGAAACGTACCCGTGCAACGTTTGAACCAAGGTTAGCGTCTCCTCTACCTAGCACATATGCTTTTCCTCTTGCTTCATCAATCCTATTCTTGTTTCCAGTTTTGTTTCCACTGTTCTGATTCTTTAACTTGGGATACTCACTCTTGTAGTGGCCCTGCCTCCCACACACAAAACAAGTAGGAACCCTTTGATTCACTACTGAGCTCTCTGAGTAGTTGGGACAACAACTGCATTTATACAATCCTGGTCATATGCCCGACCTTGTTAAACTTCCCACACTTCACAATGCATGGTCTTTCGTGATGTAGCTTACATTTGCTGCATTAAGGCAAAGGCCCAGCATATACCCATTTCTCATTGTGACCAGCCGTTTAGGCCCTTGCCACATTTTGACCTCTAACATTTTGTCTTTTGAATGGTGGTTGCTGCCTATGATTGTCTCTCTGGTTGGCCTCCAACCTTTTCTTATTTTCAGCATTTTTCATAGCATAACCCTTCAACTTTTGATCCATTAAATTGCTGGCAATACGAACAACATCTTAGAGTTTTGTAGGTTCAGCAGCAATTACATTCCCCTGGATGTTATTCGGGAGACCACCAATGAATTTCTCAACCCAATCCTCCTCCTCGGGGACCATCTTAGTGCACATCATAGTCAACTCTTGAAATCTCTGAGTATACGCAGCCAAATCATTGTTCTTCATGGTCAAATTCCACAGCTCGGATTCCATCTTTTGAATTTCATTTCTTGGGCAATACACTTCAGCCATTAACTTCATGAGCTCTCTCCATGACATGGCAAATGCAACATCAGTTCCAACGGTTCTCTTATGTGAGTTCCACCAAGTTAGAGCACTGTTCAACAAGGTGCAAGTACCATACTTAACTTGATATTTCTCTGGACAACTGCTGATATAGAACATTGTTTCCATCTTCTCAAACCACCTTATCAACCTAACAAATCCTTCCGTTCCCTAGTTGAGTGGTTGACACTTCATGAAGTCTTGGTATGTACACTCTCGTGCAATAGTCCTAGCACCTCTATCATTCTCATTTGGATTTCCATTTCCACCATTTCCATTTCCACCATTTCCATTATCGCTGTTACTGCCGTTTTGGCTTTGACTTTCAGCCTCGAGAGCATTGGTAGCACAGGTTGCCTCATAAGCAGCCAACGCTTCTTCCACCCATCGGTTAACGAGTTCTTCGATTGCCTCCGGGGTCATACCAGAATGAGTGATAGTCATTGTTCTACCTCATAAGACATAGCACACGGTGAGATTTGATACGAGATATAGCTACTATAAATGGTAAATAAGGTTTATAAAGGAAAATATAATATAACATGTTTTGCCAGAACAAGTAAATAACAATAAAGACGAACATGCGAGAGAATCAAAACAAGCTTTTCATATCATATATAAAAGCATCAGTTGGTTACAATCATCCCATAATGGATACATGATTTACGATTATTTTATTTTCTACTACTAACATCTAGACCTAACCATCAGTCTAATGTCCTAGATAACAATGGTACTATCAAACTAATGACGAAATCCTAAATGTCTCTCAATAAGTGACTCCAACCTCCTAAGTCTTCTCCGAGTATCATCACGATCCCTGCAAACCTGACGAAACTCCTCCTGAGAAAGTGCCATGTGACAACGAAGACTGTCGACATGATCTCTCTCGATACACAACAAGGCTTGAACCCTCAGGTTCTCCTATCTTAGACTCCTAACTCTATCAGCTAAACCAGCTCTCTCTACTAGCCTCTAACTTACCAGCCTCCAACTATCTCTAAGCAGTCTCAAACTCCGTAATCCTATCCAGAGGAACCTCAGACATGTAATGTGATATATCATAAAGAGTACCCTCAAGATCATGAGCATCTCCTGCAGTAGGCTCAGAAATATCACCAGCAGCCAAGGGATCTACCGCGATCTCCATCGTGCCTCCCTCACTGGCCTCTGCCTTAATCTCCTCCTCATCCTCCCTGATATCACTAGTAGCAACCTCAACATCCAAATCTATACCATCCACAGTCTGAGCTCCAACTCCCTCACTAATACCTAAATCTGCAATAGTCTCTGCATCATCTGTACCCATCTCCATATGCTCCTCTCCACTAACCTCATATGGGTATGAATCTCTGAACCTCTTGTGAGGTAGAAGATCAACAAGAGCAGGGGCTATCGACCTCAAAACAGGAGTAGATAATGGTACCAAAGTAGTGAGGGATCTGCATCTCTTACAAGATGGTCCAGCAAAAGGTGAAGATGAATCTAATGACCTCTCAGAAGATGAATCTGGGGATGACTCTGATGTCATAGGTGGGTAAAGAGTAGACAATGATGCAGACCTCCAATGTATAAAATCCTCACTACATCATGGAGTCCTAACTGAGGGATCAACCAATCTAGGCGATGCAACTCTAGTCGATGGTCTTGAATGAGACTGACTTGACGAATGAACTGATGATGAATCTGATAATGAATCTGAAGATGAACCTGAAGAAATATCTGATGAAGAGTCTGAAGATGAACTAGAAGAAGATAAGTCTAAAGTAAAATCTAGTGAAGAGTGACAATCTGAAGAACGATGAGGTACACGTCTCCACACAAGTCTATAAGCATCTTAAGTTCCAACTCTCTTACTCGCAGTCAACAACTTACGCGGCCCATTGAGGTAGGTGCGGTAAGGTCGACCGAAGGGAATAGCCTCATCGGGTCGGATAAGAATCGATGGACGTCGATGAATCCCGGGTGGGGGCAACAACAAGTGCAAGTGGAAACTCAGATGATGGTGCTATAGGCAAGGAATCCTCTGATGGATCAGAATCAGAAGAAGATGAATAATCTACCGAATCAAGCACTTCGATAGGTGAGATGACAGAAACTTCTCCCACCGCTGGTTCAACTATCGGATCAGCAGGTGCAATAGGAACCTCAGGGATAACTGGGATAATAGTAGGAATAGTTCCAAAGAGAATCACTCATGGGGCATGATAACCCACACTTTCCTCAGACGAATCTGATGAAATAGAAATAATAGGAGCTGCCACGACCTGCACAAGCAAGAGTTTATATAAATCCCCTTTATATTAAACCATGCAAGGTGCATGTAATGCAGAAGAAAGTAAAGATGGCGTAAATATAATCATGGAAAAATTAATCTTATTATAATTATAGAAGTGTATTATAATTAATACTCGCATACTTATCAATAGTAATTATATACGTAAGCATGTAAACACATAGGATCACATATTGGCTATAGACTAGACCTAAATATACTACCTAGTTCTCTATAACCTTGGCTCTAGATACTAATCTGTCACACCCTCAAACGGGGTTTGGACAGAAACACGTATCCGGAGGTGTGACGTCATAATATACATCACATGAGATACAAAGAACGACCTCTAAGGGTACGTTTAGAAATCCAACATCGTTGCATTAAATAAAATAGTTAAAGTTTTACATAGGTTTAAAGATAATATGCGGAAGCGAATAAAAGGTTTTAAAGTTTGACAACGATGTTAACATAGATATTGATAAGTCTTGAAAATCGGTGCAAAGCAAGGCAACACCATAAAGCAAGCAAGACATCCATAGCTAAGCACCTGAGAAAAACATGCTAAAACGTCAACATAAAGTTGGTGAATTCATAGGTTTAAATTTGATATAAGAGTGGACCACAAATTTTGCAAAACGCATGTGACTATTATAACAGACACAATATCACATAAAAAGGCATCTACGTTGCGCTAAGCTTATGATACCGAGGCTAAATGTAATGGGAGCATGCAAAATGCTAAATAAACTTGCCCTGACGGGTGCCAACATAGCGCTTCACCGTATCACTCGACATGGTATACGTCCGTTGATCATGTAAGAGCTACTTACACGGATGGGGTTGATTAGTCCTAATAGATCTATTTACAACACTCGCGCTCACTTACCAATCCAACTAATCATAGGTAACTAACGGTTCATAGTAACTCGGGCATACAAGTTTCAACATTTACTTAGGCAACACGTAAACAAGATTGGGAAAAACGTAAGCATTTGTGGCCAATGTTTAAAAGCAAGCAATGTTTCTCACCCCAAATAGTAAAGCAAGTAGTAAAAACGTGGGGCTATGAACTCACCTTAGCAAGATGAGCGAACGGTAATCACGCGAATGAAAGATGATATAGAAATCTAGCCGTGACCTAGATAAATAACGCGTCTTAGGAAAACGGAAAGTATACTAAATATTGCACGAAATGCTTAATATAGAAATACATCCATGTGTGTTTGTGTTTTGGTTTTATTTATCAAAAACGACTTAGTGAAATTATAACGTTCTTCGTTGAATCCTGACATTTTTCCGAAAGTTACCATTTATAGAAAGTTTCCTTTTTAGGAAAGATTTTAGTTTCAAGAAGTTAATACCGTCCTCTATATTTGTTAAGTTTCCATATTTTTAAAACGCACTAACTAGTCCTAATCGCTTAACTTCTATTTCAGTTTCGCTAAAACATAATAAAAGTTACTATTTTTGGAATCCTGCCTCATTAATCAATCTCGATATCATTTACATATTTTATGACATTTCAAATGTTTCTAATCAATAACCTAATGTTTTTATATGTTTCACCAACGTTTAGAATGTCCAAAAATGTCCAAAAGTGTCTGAAAATCTCATTTTATTTTCCAAACAGCACTGCGTCAAAATGGTTTTGCCGAAAAATGTTTCAAGTTTTATTTGGTTATAACTTGGCCGTTTTAAGTCCAATTTTAGTGTACAATATATGAAAAACTATCTATTTGAAACGATCTCTCCAAAAACTACCTTTACACCGATTGGAAACATTCCTAAGTCGACCAAAACCTCAAAACAATTTCGGATCAGCAACTATGTATTTTACAAACGCTTTCAAAAATCACACCAAACTTCACAATAGTGCCTATTCTAGCCTAATCTCCATTCACAACTAATCCACAACAAAACCATACCTAAAACTAACCTAATCTCTTCATCTCTATTGTTGCAACTCACTTTTCAACTCACCTCACCAAGATCGCAAAGTCATAAACATATTACTTTCATTTTTATAAAAGATTACAAGATATTATTTCTTTTTTTATAAAAAGTGCCACAAACACATGGAATCTTAAGCATGAACGAGATTCATAAGAATGAAAGAAAATATCAAAGGAAAGATTAAGAAATTCTTACAAGAATGAAAAACAAGAAGCAATAACACAAGATCTATATCCAAAATCACTAGATCTTGAAAACCCACTAATAAAATTAGAAACCCAAACTTTTAGATCTTGAGAAAACCCTTAAATAAATGAACCAATACTTCAAACCACCTTAGAAAACCTTAGAAATTAACCTAGTATACTTGGATTATGCAAGAAATCAAAAATATAGAAACCCTAAAAGGGGTGTTTGTTGTCGTGAGCTGGAAAGAGGAGAAAGAGATATGAAATTTTTTTAGTGTGGCTATAAAGTGATAAATGACCTAATGTGTGTATAACATGGTATTTATAGGGAAAAAGGTAGTCTAGGGTTCCTTGGTTTGTAGTATTAAGTGTCCAACACACACGAGAGTGTGTGTGTGGTTTGTTCAGCCGAAAACACCACCACAAGGACCATATGGTTCAATTTTGGGATCAAGGTTCAAGTATAACAAGTCTTGGTTCAAGGTTTTGGTCAAATGGTGTACATGTGATCAAGTATCACATGCATAAGTCAAATGGGATTCCTTATGCATGAAGAGGACTTGCTCATATATCACTTTCTCATATTACATGCACACATGGGTGGAATTTTCAAAATAAATGCCATTTAATTAATTTTAAAGCTTATGGTTTTTTTGGTTTGGGTTTAGGCGTCCGAATTAAAAAGGGGGGAACATGAACGAAATTTTTGACTTACGAATATGAGATGAACGATAACTAAAGTTTACACGAAAAGATTTTAGGTTTTTAGGGTTCTGTTAGGTCAAAAACGCAAATTAAACGTTAAAACGTAAAAATAAGTATCGAAAGTGATCGTAAACTACGAAACACTTAGAAAAGATAAAATAACTCATATGATATCTAAACTAATCAAAATCCAAAGTCGAAACGCGTCCGATGATGTTTTTTAAATTTACGCGGGTTAACTTCTCGGTAAACTTCCAGATTCAAACGTAATGTATAAAAGTCAAATATAATGATCGAAAAAGTTTAAAATATTAACCTTAAAATTACGGGGTATGACAGTGACCCACTCCATTCATTTTGCCATATAATAGGCAAGGTTGAACTTTTCATAGTGTACAACACAATAAAGCATGTAACAAAGACATGCTGGAACATGGTCCTGATTATCCCCTAGACAGAAAACGTTTTCCCGGATAATTTCTTTCAAAGGCTTCAAGGTTGGCACAATTTCACGAGTGAGAATTTGATATTCATGAACATCAATTTCTTCCTCATGACGGATGCGACGGACTTGACCTTCTCGATCAATTCGAATAGACAAAATGATGTTATCAGGAGAAGGAGGGTTGGTTTGATATGGACCATCCGTAGGGACACCATATGCCAACTCATCAAGTGACCACTTGTCAGTAAAGACGCAAGCACGCAAGATATGTTAAGAATTTGAGCAAATTCTTCAAGAGAGTAAGAAAAGAATTGATTTTGAATCACAAATTCAATGAACATTTAGCCTTCGTCGGAATAGTTTATTTGATATTGACTATAAAACTCAAGTATGAAACGAGGACAAATTTGGTCATTAATTTCAAGGAGACACTCAAACTCAACAAAATGAAACAAAGACCAGACATAGTTTAGATCCGCAAAGTTTTTAAAAATTACCCGACCCTCATGAATGTAGCAACTTTCAAGGTTTCTTAATTTTTCTTTTATAGGTGAACGGTATTCATGTGATATCATTGGAATATAGTGTCTTGTATTTTTGTGATCTTCGGATGATTTGCAAGGCATGATTACCTAAAAAAAATGAAGTCACATTGTATTGCCATTTACTTATATTTTATGAGCATTGTTTCTAGTGTGTGCCTAAATGTGACAAATGTGGAGTAATGATTAACTCGACCTAAAATTAAAATCCTAAGAGTTAATCTAAACGCTCCTTAGTTTGATTTTGCTCATCCAAACATGTCAAAAAAATACACATGAATTATGTATCTCGACCTTTGTTTATGAGATCATTATGCATGTGCTTAAAAACGTTTTTGGGTTGTATTAATAATGCATAACAACAATTTTATTTGGTTCCTAACGTGAGTGATTTGAAAATAAAATTAAGGTTTTGGTTCAAAATCAATTTTTCAACAAACTTACTAATGAATGCAAATCCTATGTCTACGGGAAGCATTGATGCGTATTTTAATTTAAAATATATTTTTACCAAGTTTTAAATTTTTAAAACTCGATCTACCTGACAATGCACTAACGGGCAGAGAACCCGATCGTGGGTAGTATAGAATGGTAAATCCAAGGTCGTCCCAAGAGCTAAGTTGTAATTAGTTTTAATTTGAAATGCCACGTTTATAAAATGGTTTTAATTTGAATTAAAAGGAATTAAAAATAACAATAAAATTAAATATTGAAAATAAAAGAGTTGGAGATATCAGGAGAGAAAATGTGCTAACCTAGTTACTTCATTACTATTATTATGAAAACATTTTCCTGTGCAATGTTAAACTATAGTTTCATTAGTGGTTTCTAAGGTCAATAGACTTGAATATGCATATATAGTCTATCCTATACTTCTCGCAATTCGGAATCAGTCCCAGATCGTCTGGGAGGTAGGTTATCCAGGTTGTAGTGATTAATCCCAACTATTCCCAAAACTTATCTAATAACCTATGCAGATTATTAACCCTCTCTAAAAGAGTTCCTGTGCTTTTAAAGTATATTGAGTGATAAGTGTGGTGACCGGTTAGTTCCTACACTAGGTAAGGAGTTAGTGATCCTCCCTAGTACCCGATGGATCCTATATTGACTAGATAATCTAATAATGGGGCAAGCCAGGTCCAAACCACCTGTACTACCAAAACCCAGTGTTATACGGTAGTCAAGGAATATCTAACGAAACCATAATCTAACAGGAAACAATCAAAACAGAAGTAACTACATAACTAGGCAAGCACTTTAAGTGCTTAGCCGCTCATGATAACGGAAACACAGCAAGAAATAGAAGTAATCATACATTGAAAGCTCATAATTCTTACAGGATTCGTTTTTGAACGATTAAATACAAGAGGTAAGTAAAGTGTGATCTCCCTTGGACTCCAGGTGGAATTCTTCGATAAGGTTGGAGAACCTTTGTTGCCTCTCTAATTGCTGTAGGAAGAAGTGATGTCGGAATAGCTTGAATGAGCCTCTATTTATACGGTATCGAGAGCCGCTAGTAATAGGGGTGGGGTGGGGTTGGGGGGGGGGTGGGGTGGGTGGGGGGGGGGGGGGGGTGTGTGGTAAGTTTGAGGGGGGGTGTGGGTTGGGGGGGGGTGGGGGGGTGGGGGTGGGTGGTGGGTGTGGGGTGTGGGGTTGCGTGTAGACTAAAAAAGAGTTGGGATAGACGGCCATAACCTGTTCTACACGGCATTCCATATTTTAAGCAGTTGTTACGACGGCGTAACCAGATATGTGTTACGCCGTAACCTCAAATGCGCTTGTCATAAGTACGTGATCTTTCCTTTTATATTGTAGAACTCATGTGTTACGCATAATAACCATGGTAAAGAGTTACGCCGTCAACCCTACTAGAGGTATGATTGTGACTATCCCGCATTCATTTTTACGATGTAACTAGAATTGGTGGATTACGCCGTAGAAGTTATCCTGATCTTCGTACTTGCTTACTATACAATATATGTTAGCGTGCGTAAACCCATATTGGTTTTTTTAGTTTTTTATTTAGTTTTGCTGGTTGTGGCCGAAAATCTTCTTCCTAATATTACAATCATTTGATTACGGCGTAACCATATTTGGTGTTGCTCCGTAATATTCTTCAAATATTTACACTTTGAGTCCTTTTTTCCTTATTTCTTGTCATTTTCTTGCATTTTACCTAAAAACTACAAAATGATAGAAAATATCTCGTTTTCGAGTGTTAGTGAAACATTTGCATGTAATATAGGGGGTATTTTGCCACCAAAAAGTATTAAATATTTGATGTTATCAAATATCCCCCCACTTGACTTCTGTTTGGCCTCAAGTAGAACCTGTTAGACCATTTCATAAAAAGATTTCTCGAGAATAACTTCAAGAAATAAATTTATAAAACACTTATGCTAGAAAACATCAAAGCTGAACACCTCACGAAAAGGGGATAAAAAGTCACTCAGCTCTCCACTAGTCTAAGTGTTTCATTTTCAGGGTGATCGCTCAATTGCACAGTCATAGCATGCATTCTATCATAAGCTTGGAAAGTACATAAATCTGCACCAGTTAGAATTAGGGTCTAAATAATTATTGAAAGCAACAAGGGTAATATGGTTTTAACGGGTGATAAAGAGGTTAGGATAGACATGGGATACACATTTAATGGTTGTTAATAAAAACACAAAACAAATAGTCTAAAGTAATCTAAGGTTGTCATAACTAGCCACTATCCATCCATGGGTCTAAGAGTCTAAGTCTAAAATTTTGATCTTCAATAATAGGCTACTAGCTCCATTCTTCATGAGTATTGGGATGACTTGGTATAATAATGGGCTACTAGCTCCATTCTTCATAACTACTGAGATGTCTTGGCGCAATAATGGGCTACTAGCTCTATTTTTCTTTATTTTGCACCAACTTTACATTTTTTAGCACATGGGTGGCTTTTTGTTTCACCCTCTCTTCTTCATTTTCTTCATGATAAATATGCAAATGTTACAGGAGTTTATATCTTTAATTATTGCCCCTGCAACATCTGATATTATACGCACATCCCCCTACTTGAGATAAAAAATGTCGAAAGTGGTGATACAGGGGGGTCTTTATAGATCATAACTGATTGGTCTTCCACGAATGCATATAATTTTCATTCCCATTTCCCCCGAACCATGAAATTAAGTAGCCAGAGATTTCAACATAAAGAAAATAAAGACTACAGGATATGCTAAGGTGAAATGGTTTAACGAAACATATAGAGTAGGGTGAAAACATAGATTGGTTTAACAAGGGTGATCTAGGGGTATCTTGCACTAATAATGAGTGCAACAAAAGGGTTTATCACGGTAGGTTGACAAGTTAGTGTAACAAGTCGATAAACACACACATATAGGCTATTTGGGCGATTTCCTAAGTGTTGCCTTCTTGAACTATCTATTCATGCTAATCAATTAGGTCTCGAAATGATGTACATGCCAAGTTCTAAAGTCTACAATACTACCGGCACACTCAATATTTTGGTGGATTTTTGAGTAATATGATGGAAACGGAATATTAGGCTTAAATCTCACCAAGTAATAAAGGGTAATGTGCATTCGGCAAAGATTAATTCTGGTTATTTAAGTAAAATTTGTCAAAAATTTTAAAATTGGCCTAATTTTCAAACAAAACTAGAAAATCAAAGGCAAAACATACGTCAAGTATTAATTCTACTCCCATCCCCCCCACTTGATTTGTACAATGTCCCTATTGTACATTAAGGAAATGAAATAAAAAGGAAAGAGTAGAATTAAGACAAGAAACTCCCTGAGCATTGCTTTAAAATTTAAGATTTAACATAAATCTTTAGATTATTTCCGTCTTCCCGCAAGCTCTTTATCCCCTGTGATCACAAAACAAACCAAAGCATAAAATCGTTCTACAAGAATTATGAAGTGTACAGGAAATTCCAACCTACTTTCTTTCCGTAGGATATCACACTGGTGCATTAACATATGCAGGCAAGCCTTTTAAAACCACGCCTGTGGCCCAGTGGGACGTTGTTTAAGTCTCGTGAGGGCTTCCAAAGAACATACCCACAAAGTCCATTTACGTATAGACATGTTTTAAAACTTAAATTTTTAAGATTTCAGAAAGAGGTTACGGCGTAACTCTGGTGGTTACGTCGTAATCAAGTGGTAAAAATTTTAAGTTTTAAGGTGTTACGGCGTAACCATGAAATGGTTTACATCGTAACTGCAGTGGTTACGACGTAAACTAAAGTTGTTATGCCGTAACTGCTGCAGATTCAGCAAAGTTACCACATGATTATGAGTCGAGCCAGTCTCGACAATTGCCTCCTAGCTTTTGGATTTTGTAAAACAAAGTAAGAAACATGCAAACCAACTAATGCAAAAAGGAAATTTCATTAAATAATGGACGGGTTGTCTCTTGTCAATCACTTTTGTTTATTAATGAGTCTTTAAGTTAGACTCATGCTTATTCTACATCATCCCGTCATCAATACATTCCAGAATCCAATCTACAACTTCCTGAACATATTTGTACTCATTTCCTAAACTAAGGCAACCTCTGTAGAATCCTTTAATCTTTTTTTCAGGCTTATGGATTCCTTTTTTCTTATCTTCATCACTGACTTTTAACAGGGGTCCCATTGAGTTATGTTGTTTTACCGTTAGTTTCCTAAAGGCTTTTTCGGCTCGTGGCATATGAAATATTATTTTATCATTACCAATTTTAAACCAAAGTGTTCCTTTACCCCGGTCTTCAACTAGTCCTATTGGTTCTTTAAAAGGCTATCCAAACAGAACTTTGGTTAATCCCTTTTCCACAAATTCACTAAAGTTTTCGAGAATGATGAAATCAACTAAGAATTGGTGGTTTCCTATGAACACATGTAAATTTTTAGCAAGTCCCGCCATGTTAATTCCTAAATACATTAGTTCATGATTTATGATGGTGTTGTAGGCTTTTCTGGACATTATGTTGAAAGGGATTTGTGGTTCGAAATAGGGGTTAAAATTAACAAACCCTATTTTGCAAGAAAGTTGTAAATTATCAGAGTTGTGTAAATGGATTCTACTGCGCTTTTTAAAAATTCGGTTTTAGCTTTTTCATTTGACGGAATCCCTAGATCTAGATCATCCCACATGTCGTCTATATCAACAAATTCTTCCAATCCTATGCTTATTCTTTTCTCAGGATCACAGAGTGTCATACTAAAATCTTCCTTGCCATCCGCTAATTTTGATGGTGAGAGCGAAATTATATCTTGGCTTTCGTATTCGGGTGATAAGTAATTTTCAAAGTCCCCTACCTTTTTATAACAACCCAAGAATTTTCATCAAATGCAAAACCTATTTTACTATTATCACAATTGTACGGGGAAATTTTTCGCTTTATTACATTACTTGCATTGTCAATATCTCAGTATATCATGAAACGTACGTAACTAAAGTAGACGAGCTCACGCAACCTATCTATGGCAATCCTATCTTCATATATGTCAAGCAAACATCACAATATGTCAAGTCAATATCATCATATCCTTATTACAAAGTACATTATTCCTATAATGTACCATTCGCAACGTTATATCAAAACGGGCTTTAAACCGTTATCGTATACCTCTAAACCCTAATTCCATGAAGGGTTAATATCTAAAGTGAATGTACAAGCTACTAAAGCATATATACAAGTAATATAACATTTCAATTGAAATATAAACTCCCTCCAAGTCAAGTACAAGTTTTCAAAGCACAATGTACAAGTCATTAAGCATGACATCTAAAATAGCCGTTTTACCTTCAATTTCTTCACCATCACTTTTGTACAAGCTACTACACTCGATGTACAATGTGTAAACCCTAATTATTCTATTCATAAGCTTTCATACACACTTTTACACTCAAAACCCTAATTCAAAAGTCAGAAACCGTAACCCGAGCAAAATAGTAAATCATGACCCGTTTCTTGGTTTTTATCCATCATAACCCCAAACTAACACTCAAATAAGTTATAATAACTTAAATTACAACATTAACAATCATATACTATCATCATTTCATCATTTCAACAACAATATTCAAGAATTAAACCCAGAAAACCCTAATCTAGTTTTAACCCTAAAACCTAAAACTAGGCCCTAGTTCAGAATCAGATCAGTCTATAAAACATAGGATCTGAGAAATATCAATAGGATCTGGATATTAAGTGAAAACACTAGGTTGTAGCCCTATGTCTTATGATCATTTTGCCGGTGTTTTCACTTTATTGATGGATAAAAACCTAGTGTCTTATCAATAGGATCTGGATATTAAATATTGTTACAATCTATCCTAGCATGCTTAACTAATGTTAAAATAACCACTTTATTGATTAATGAAGAAATTTGATCTTAAAACCCGCACG
>BQNB010134618.1:0-18287 GCA_026074375.1 Tanacetum coccineum | reverse complement strand
AAGTTTATCACTTTAAAGCTTTTACTTTACTAATTAGCAAATAAAGGTGTCAACTTTATCTACTAATTATTTTCATAAAAACTATAAAGTTCAAAACTTATCTATTTATCAACTTTATAAGACCCTTAAGCTCCGGCCTTAGATGTAGAAGGATAGAATAAGAAATAAGACATGAAAAATTAGAACAAAATAAGCTAAATAAAAAAATAAAAAAAATAAAAACTTTAGATCTAAATCCACCCGAAACTAAGGTGTTCAATCTAGTGAACGCGGATCGGGTATATTTAAGGATTAGATCTAAAAACAATAAGCTTAGAAAAATAAGCACTCGAAAATAAGCTAAAATAAGCTCACTCGAAAAGCTCTAAATCAAAAACAATATAAAATAAGCTAGTCTAAATAAGCTATTAAGGAAGCTTATTAGAATATAAGCTTAAGAGATCGGATCCAAAAATAAGCTATAAGCATGAGCTTATTTGGAGATAAGCAAAAGAAAATGAGTAGAAAATAAGCATAAGAAATAAGCAATAAAAATAAAAACATTAACAAAACAAACCTTTTATAAAAAGCATCTTCATTAATAAGCTCAAGGAGTTGATTACAATAAGCAAATAATAAGCTTAAAAAGCTTATACAATAAGCTAAAACAAAATTATACTACTCCTAAAAACTAACCTACACTAAAAAACACACTAAAATTTCACTCTCTAAAATTTCTCTCACTAAATTCCAGTCAACAGGCGGGGTCAGGTCGGGTAATGGGCCGGGTCAGGATCGGGTCATGGGCCGGGTCGGGTTGCCATGTGGCAGTGCCACGTCAGCTGCCACGTGTGCCCACATGTCATGCCACGTGTGCCCGCGTGTCATGCCACGTGGCATATATATAATGTAACCTTAACCCAGATTCGAACTCCAGACCTCTCGAGTAGGAACTCAAGAGAGGACTCAAGACCATTTGAGCTAGAGGTCAACATCATAATATGAATGCACAAATATTATACTTAACCACATTTTGACAGGTTCAGGATTTTACATTAACTAAAAGGTTCAAATTGGCGAAAAAGGTTCAAATACAAAAGGTTCACATATGAAAGGCATGTACCGTTGGATTCATAATTTCGTGCTCTTTCCAATGGTGTGATCGTGGAATATTAACGACTTCGTTTGAACCTCGCTAAACGTGAAAACGTCATCGAAAGTCACCCGAAAATTACAGTTTTTGCTTTGCTTTCAATCCTTTGTACCTGTAAGACATAAAAACACAATACAAACATATTTGCAACATATTTATCTATATTTTAGTGTTTTAGTCCGTTTATTAGCATTTTCTGAGGTACAAATGATGTGTGTTTTAGCACATATCAGAAACCTAGGGGTTTAAAATGTAAATATTATATTTCATAAACATAGGGACTGTTTTTGTAAATATAGAAAACCTAAGGGTATTTCATGAACAAAGGTGATTTTAATAACCACTTAACGTATCGGACGAGTTATAATCTTTGTCGGATATTATTTCTTCCTTTCAAGTACTCCACCACTCATATTGCTAGATCTAAGGGTATTATAGTCTTTTTGCACTCCACCAACCGCCTCATGATTGCCAATGATTGGCACGGATCCATACACGCCTGACCTTGTACTGACACACGCACACCTCGTACTGACACACGCCAGTGCCACGTGTCACGCTCTGATTGGTCCAGCCGCCACCTGAACAGTACCTCGTACTGACGTGTCCTGCCACCTCGTACCTCGTACTGACATGTCAGTCTGATCCTCGTACCGTTGGACTCGTTTTTTCGTGCTCTTTCTAATGGTGTGATCGAGGAATATTCACGACTTCGTTTGAACCTCGATAAACATGAAAACGTCATCGAAAGTCACCCGAATTTTACCGTTTTTGCTTCGTTTTCAATCCTTTGTACCTGTAAGACATAAAAACACAAACCAAACATATTTGCAACATAATTAATCATATTTTAGTATTTTTAGTCCTTTTATAGTGTTTTCCGGGTTATAAAAGATGTGTATTTTAGCGTTCATCATTGGTATTGGGACCTATGTAACTCTGATCTTTCTAATAAATGAAATAGTGTTTTATAAACGTATCTTTGAACGTTTACTAGACTCGTGTGCATGTATTTTGAAGTAGCACCCCAATCGTTGTATTCCGCTGCGTATCGCATTTTGGGGGTGTTACAAAGTGGTACCAGAGCACGAGTTGTAGTGAACTAAGTCATTTTACAAAACTTGGACTACAACTGTTTTTGGAAAAGTTTCACGAGTCTTTCACCGATGTCCGGTATCCGCGCGCGTGTCGTTCCCGATCCTTAGAAGTCTTATGTGGTATATATGATTACATATTATGTGCGTAACAAGTGGATGACACTTGGTATAAGTAATGATTATTAATGTATATACATATACATACGGCATCCGTTCTATGATGTACAATTATATATATCTTGATATTCGCTTCTCGCGAAGAATTTAATTTCTTTAAACATTTCGATGCGATATGATAAAATTATTTTGATACATGACGAAAAATCGTTGTTATACGAATCGGCTAAGTGACCGGGCTTTTGACACCTCACGGAGACTAGTATCGGGACTCACGGACCTTCGGTTTCAAAATCTCTAAGGTTTTCCGTTTACACATATCTTATTTGAAAAATCACAATCATAAAACGAATTAGTCTTAGTCCAAAAGCATATTTAAATTTAATAAAAATAATTTTCCACTTACTAAGCAACATAAACTATTAAACCTCGGTCCTTTAGAAGGCCCATCAACATGACTTATCCGATTCCTACCCCTGCTACAACATCGGCCACGCCTCCGACACGATGTAGCAAACATATTTCGACCTTGGATTATTATCATTATTATAATTTTTTCATACAAATTTTTTTTTTCTTTTTTTTTTGCTATAATCATAATATATCACCGGTGCCTTTTATCTCGAAGCCACATCGATAGCGAGTCGACAAGAGGTTATTCTACTTATTATGACACCGGCCCCCACCTTATATGAAGACTTCAACATCGGTCACGCCTCCGACAAGATGAAGTAATCTGGCGAAGATATTTATTCTACTTATTATTTATTTATTTATTTATTTGCAACATTAATCGAAGAGAAAATACCATTTTTAGAAAATTCAAATATAAATTTGAACTAAAACTAAATTATTTGATATCGACTACATTCTTTATTTAAAAATAGTTGATTTAAGTCTAATTTTCAAAGATAGCACGTTTTATTAGTCAAATTAGGAGTTTACGGGAGAAAAAACAACAAATTACACACATGAGCTCTTAAGATTTCCAAATAATCCTTGTTTAGCATCCAACTTCTACTTAACACTATCATTTTTTGTTCTTTGCAAAATTTTAAAGTTAAGCAAACGCTAAGTCTAAAAAGCTAAGGGGAAAGCTAGAGTTTTAAACTCGGTCAAATCAAAAGCTACCTAATTCTACGGGCCTACTTATGACTATATATTTATATTTTAATCAAAAATTTTTTTTTAACATATAGAACAATAAAAATTAAAAAAATCTTTTTTGGCTAAAACGGGGTTGCAAGGGACACAGCAAGGCACATGTATGATCACATTTCGATAGAAATCCCCCCCCCCCCTCACACTTAGAATGGAACATTGGCCTCAATGTTCAAAAATATCGGGTTTTACCCACCCATAGAAACGAAAAAGGCAAATGCAAAAATTCCAAGAGTGAAAAGGAACATCGAATAATATTCATGATCAGGATTAAGGATTCCAAAATAAGCAAAGATCGAAGACCGGACGATTGGAGGATTGAAAACGAGCATGGGTCTTCATGATCTTAAGGAATCCTGCAAAAAAGAATACCACAAACCATAGAAAGAAGCACGCCCCCACACTTAGGCTATAAAATTACACACTTATTTATTAAGAAAAGAAAATAGAAAGAAAAAAAGACACGGGTTGCCTCCCGAGAAGCGCTTCTTTTTGTTCACCGAGTCTTGAGCCTGACTCGATCCCCCACACTTGAGCTTGGTCAAAGGAGGAAAGTAATGGTGATACGGACATCCAATTGAGGGATGTCCCCTCCAAAATCATCATCAGGCTTTTGCACAAAAAATGAAAAATAATTTGTCCGATGCGATGAAAAGCGAGAAGAAAAATACCAGGTTTGAACACTTTGTCCTCGTTTTCGGATGAAAACGGGAGCAAAAGGTCAAACACTGGACAAAGGGTGGGTTGGGTGGGCAAAAGATTAGGCATAAGAACATCGTGTTCAGAAATGTCACCCACCACTTTGTTTATGAAATCACCCGCATCGGGCTCAAAATTAAAGCAAATCTCAATATCCGGTGGTTCCGGAGGAGGACGGGGAAGAGATGGATCATCAAAATGATCAAGAAAAAAATGGACTCATTTTCGGAAGGGAGGGAGTCACTGCTAAGCAATTCTTCAAGAAAACGAATATCCCCTTCCGAGTCATAGTCGTCGATCTCAATGCCCGGTGGCATCGAGTTATTGGAAGCAAGAAATAAGTCGATCTCCTCCATAAGAGAGTCACTATCCTCAACGGGTATGGGAGGTGGAGAGAGAGTCTCAAGAATCGTATCAGCAATTTCAGAATTGCGTTCTTCCGGCGGTCGTGGAGATGAATTATCATACGACAAATTCTCAGCAAGACGAATTTCTTCCTCAGGTTCCAAGTCGATATCAACAATTCCTGGTGGAATTGGATCGGTATGAGCGGGTTCACCGGAGAACTCCTCGAGAAGATAATCAAACTTAGAAGAATCAATTAAAGTATCATGGTTAAGCAAAGATTCGATAAGATTAGACTCGGCATTAAAGGAATGCGGATCTATCTTGGTAGAAATGATTTCTTCGTCATCAAAAAGAGGGTTCGAATCAATTTTGAAATTTTCTTTAGGAACGTCCTCATCAGAAAGTAACTCGTCATCATTAGAGGTGAAATCGTCGTTTGAATCAAAGAGAGGATTCGAGAAAGTCATAAAAGTCAAAGAAGATTCATCACCAACGGGCACATCACACTCACTTTCACCATCGGATAAATCCGCGGACTCGCTTGGGGTAGGGACAAGGTCTTCAACACTAGACTTGATTGTGTTAGCCGATTCCGTTACCGGAATAGTGTCGAGATGCTCATCCTCCATTATGATAGAGTCTGGAATGGGTAAGTCGGGTGTAATTTGGGAAGGCCTAATTATATAACATTCCCTGATTTTATTATTTTCGTCAGAAATGAAAGGCATCCAAAGTTGTTGAACTTTTAAATCAAACCGTTTTTGATAATCATCACAATCACCGTCGAAATAACTCGACCTCATCTTGGGATTGGAACTAGGATCTAACACTAGAATTCAAGTGAACCTTTTAGGTGTCAAGATGCTTATTCCCCCATCTTAGAGAGTTCACGGTTTCCATTTGGCAGTGACGGTTGGATAAAATTCCGATAAAGGAAATACGTAATAGTTAGAAACTATGAAATTACTTAAAGTCGGATCAATTCGAAATTTCTTTGAACGAGTAGAATCTTGAGGAATAGATTTTCCTTCGATGTTTAAGCACTCTTGAATTTTACGTTTAGCTTCTAACTCCGCGGCCTCCTTTTCTTCGGCGATTCGCTTCTCTTCTTCTTGCCTCTTAATCATTTCTCGCAACATTTGCATCGTTTCCTCATGTACTCGATTTCGTTCCTTACTTTCCCGTTGTCGTTCTATCTCTTGTCGCTTGCCGCAAATCCAATCTACGGAAAGTTAGAGTACATTGATGAATCCATAAGATATCCCCCACAATGTTTTCGCAAATCGGCTCCACCAATAATCGCACATAATGTGTACATTAAGAATCGTCATGTACAATCACCAACAAAAGGGTACAACAAATATATTGACATCTGCTTGCAAATCATATGGTACAGTAATTATCACTAAAGTTTGATGTTACACGTTATCCGGTTCAAAAATTAAACGGACTCGTGATGGACATCGAAACCGATCGTAATGATTGTTACCACATTATTACAAAATATGTCGAATATTGGTAGAGTAGTCAGAAAATTATTGAGAAATTATCGAAAGATTCGGATTACATCGTTACAAAAAGACCGACAAATGCTCTCCACACTCGTACAAGGTTGATAAATACATGTCGAAGAATTAAACATCTTTAAGAGAAGGAATAAAAAATAAACGATTTTAGGTTACGGAGATTATTTTGGAGTTTTATATTAATTTTAAAGAATTTTTTAACAAACTATTTTACACGGAACACGAAAACAACCTTAAAACCAATATAATCTTACTTCACGAAGCTCTATAAAAAATTTCTTCTTAAGGTGAGCCGTAATCGTAATGACCACAAATGGCAAGGTTTTTGAATCTATGTTCATATGGGAACTTTCAAGTTCACCGGAAACTTATTTATGATAATACCTCAAATGAAGGTATTATTTGCGTTTGGTGTACTATTTTCCAACTTTGTTTTTATTTATATATAATATGATTTTAGTAATAATATTTTTTATTTTTTATTTTTTAATTTTATTTTATTAATTTTTTTTATATCAATATTTTTTCTAAATGAATCAAAAATATTTTTGGATTTTTATATTTTTATAAGGAACGAAAATAAACTCCCGAAAGAAGGATCTTCAGCTCGAACAACGAACAATCCCGCAAAAAATCACTACACCTTTCCCCCGGCTACGCTGCCAAAAAATTGATCCACCCAAATACGTATATATATAATATATAGTATAATAGTCGGATATAATCAATAATAATATAGTATAGTATTTCCGTTGGGTTCTAAAAAATCGCTTTTAACCAAAGCAATTATCAAAAACCTCCTGGGTCGTTTCCTCGGCGAGAAGTGAATGGAAATCTACTTTCAAGTTGTAAATCGAGCTTGATAATCATTTAAGTTTTTGGGTTTGGTTTTCTAAATCAAACTAAAGGGAAAGCTATATAAAGCGGAAGACAAACTTTTCGATTAAACTATTTTTAAACTAATATTAATTTTAAGATTAAAAACTACAAGATTATACTAAAATTGATCTAAAAGATATAAATGACGAAATTGCTTGCTAAGTGACGTGAAAGCATTAAGTGCGGGTTTAGGTTTAACGAATTAAAATCCTTCGAAAACAATTTCAAGAAAATAAGATGTACAAGTAAAGTAAAATGCTTTTTACAAATATATTTGACAAGTAAAGAAAAGTTAGTTTAAAAATATAAATGGACAAGTATTTAAATTGCATTAAAAGTAAATTACGGTATGTAAATTGGAAAATTCTAATGACTATTAATTTTTTAAACCTTTTTAAACCCACTAAATTCCAAATCACTAATCACTTAGCAAGCACTAAAGTTAACTACTCACTAATCATAACAAATAAACTAGCAGCAATCATAAGATCAAACATAAACATTTTAAGCTAATAATTCTAAACTACTAGTATTAAAAAGGGAAAAAAGGTAACCGAATGAAGAACCGAAATGATATAAAACCACCGATCTTACAAAACTTAATCAACTAATAAGTTTATCACTTTTAAAGCTTCTACTTCACTAATTACGAATAAGGTGTCAACTTTACTACTAATACTTTTATAAAAACTATAAAGATCAAATATACTATAATTTATTTATCAACTTATAATACCCTTAGCTCCGGCCTTAGATGTAGAAAGGATGGAAGAAATAATAAGACATGAAAAGTTAGAACAAAATAGTTAAATTAAAAAGATGAAAACTTTAAATCTAAATCCACCCGAAACTAAGGTGTTCAATCAAGTGAACTCGTATCGGTATAATTAAGGATTTAGATTACTACGAAAAATAAGCTAAAATAAAAACTAAATTTGTAAAAACATATCTAATTTTAATCTCAATAATAAACTTATAAACTATTTACTAAACCATAGATCTAAAAATTTTTAAAACATTAACTACAGAAAAAGCTCTAGATCTACCAAACTAATAATGAGTCTCACAAAAATAAGTGTGCTCAAGACTTAAAGAAATACTCCGAGTAGAGACTCATGACACCTTTTTAGCATTCGAATCGAGCATAAGAAGAAATAAGCTAAATAAGAAAAGAAAATGAAATAAGCAAATCTGTATTTGGATAATATAGCTTAGATCTAAATCAAATAAGCCAAAGGAATGCTTATTTGAAGTAAGAATAAGCTAGGAGAAAACTAGAAGTAATAATAAGCCATAATTAGCTTAAAAAAGAAAAGAGAAGAAAATAGAGGATTAGAAAAAGAATAAGCCATAAGTCAATAAGCACTTTAATCTTCAAAACATCTTCATTAATAAGCTAAAAAGTGGATTACAATAAGCTATAAAAGCTTTTACAATAAGCTAAATACTATATTATACTACACAATAATCTAAACTAAATTACACTACTCCTAAAATAAACTACACTACTTTTTTTATATAACTAAATCTCACTATTTTCTAACAACTCAAACAGCTGCTGCGTGCTTCTTTATATAGCCCCAAGTAGGTGGGGGCAATTTCGTCCTTTCAAGTCTTCATCCAATGATATTGCTGGATCTAGGGGTATATTAGTCATTTTGACGCCCACCAACCGCCTCATGATTGGCACGAATCCATACACGCCTGACCTCGTACTGACACACGCACACCTCGTACTGACACACGCTAGTGCCACGTGTCACGCTCTGATTGGTCCAGCCGCCACCTGAACAGTACCTCGTACTGACGTATCCTGCCACCTCGGACTGCTACAGTACATCGTACCTGCAATTCCTGCAACCTCGTACACCAATGATTAGTTTGCCACGTGTCACCACCTGAGTGGTGCCACGTGGCATTTTTACTGTTCACACCGTCGCCGGTCAACCGCCACCGGACCACCGGTCAACGGTGGCGGTCAACGACGGTCAACGGCGGCGGACCACCGTTCACCACCGCTGGACCACCGGTCAACCAGCGGGTAATGGCCGGGTATTGGGTCGGGTCAGGTCGGGTCTGGATCGGGTCGAGTTCGGGTCTGGGTCGGGTCTGGATCGGGTCCGGGTCGCCACGTGGATAATGAGGGGATAAACCCCTCTTAGGGAGAGTCGAACTCGGTACCTCTCTTATAGAAGCATATGGCTCTAGCCATTGGGCTAGAGCATAGTTCTAGTATTATGGTGTAAAAATTAAACTATAACCCTTCTTCTATTTGGTCCAGGTTCAATATAATTAAAGGTTCAAACAGGGACGAAAAAGGATCAAAATAAAAAGGTTCACATATGAAAGGACGGTACCGTTGGACTTATTTTTTTGTGCTCTTTCCAATGGTGTGATCGAGGAATATTCACGACTTCATTTGAACCTCGATAAACGTGAAAACGTCGTCGAAAGTCACCCGAATTTTACCGTTTTTGCTTCGTTTTCAATCCTTTTTACCTGTAAAACATAAAAACACAATACAAACATATTTGCAACATAATTATCTATATTTTAGTGTTTTTAGTCCTTTTATAGTGTTTTACGGGGTACAAAATATGTATATTTTAACCAATATCAGAGTGTTTGGATTTGCATTTTACAGTGTCAAAGAGTGTTTGGATTTGCATTTTACAGTGTCAAGGAGTGTTTGGATTTGCATTTTACACAAAGTAATAACTATAAACATTTCCCGACGACATGTTCTCGGGGATACCAAAGGATAAAAAAAGTTAAAACATACCTTCGGCTGTGGACTCGGCTCGTTCTCGCCCTTTGGCTCGTTGTCGGCTCAGTCTCGCCCCCTTGGTCTCGGCAACAGTTGATTGCCAAAAAAAATTAACAAAGTTTTACAATTAACAACTTATTATACCTTATTAATTATACCTCAACCAAAATTAACAAAACCTTTAATAATTAACAAAATTAAAAAAAATACAACCAAACCTTGAATTACCAAAAACAAAAATCCACCACCACCAAAATTGTTTAGAGGGTTAGAAAAAGAAGATATAGAATTATCATTTAAAGGGTTAATGAAAGAATTATGTTTAGAGGAGGAGGAGGGTTCAATTCGTGTGGTCATGTGCGAGTGGCGATTGTGAGTGGCGGTGGGTTATGTGGTGAGTGGTGGGTGAGCTGTGGTGGTGGGTGAGTGGTGGTGGTGGTGCTGTTAAAATCGCCGCTTGGGAGTATTTGGTGGTGTTTTGCGTTTTTTTACAGATTGTGACTCAGATATGTTTTTGTTAGTTTTCATATCCCCTCGGGGAATGTTTTTTAATAAAAAACTTTTGTCGTTTAGCAAAAATTGCGCGTTACTGAAAATTTTCGAGGGTAACAAACCCCGGCGACATGTCGCCGGGGAATCATTTTTAATAAAAAAAATTATACAGTTTTTAATAATTAATATTTAAAAATACATTTATACAATTATAATTTTTATAAATAAAATTTATATAAACAATAATTTTAAATAAAAATTAAATATTTTATAAAATATATAATTATTATTTATATAATAAATTTTTTATAAAATAAATAATTATTATTTATAAAATATATAATTATATAAATACTAATAAAAAAACATTTTGGTTTCTCGGTTTGGTTTCTCTGTTCGTTCCGGTCCTGTTTCTCGGTTCGGTCCGGTCCGATCGGTTTGGTTTTTCGGTTCGGTCCGGTCCGGTCTGATATGGTAGCGTTGTACATTAGATGTTCAACGGATGAGTCGATATGCTATCGTTGTACAGTAGATGTTTACCAGATGAGTCGATAAGCTATTGTTGTACATTGGATGTTCAACGGATGAGTCGATATGCTATCGTTGTACATTAGATGTTGAACGGATGAGTCGATATGGTATCGGTTTACATTAGATGTTTAACGGATTAGTCGATATGCTATCGTTGTACATTAGATGTTCAACGGACGAGTCGATGTGTTATCGTTGTATATTAGATGTTCAACGGATGAGTCACCTGGCTATTTTTGTACATTAGATGTTCAACGGATGAGTCGATATGCTATCGTTGTATATTAGATGTTCAACAGGTGAGTCGATATGCTATCGTTGTACATTAGATGTTTACTGGATGAGTCGAGATGCTATGGTTATACATTAGATGTTCAACTAATGAGTCGGTATGTTGTCGTTGTACATTAGATGTTTACCAGATAAGTCGATATACTATCATTGTACATTAGATGTTCAACAAATGAGTCGATATGATTTCGTTGTACATTAGATATTCAACGGATGAGTCGATATGGTATCGTTGTACATTAGATGTTCAACGGATGAGTCGATATGGTATCGTTGTACATTAGATGTTCAACGGATGAGTCGATATGCTATCGTTGTACATTAGATGTTCAACGGATGAGTCGATATGCTATCGTTGTACATTAGATGTTCAACGGATGAGTCGATATGCTATCGTTGTACATTAGATGTTCAACGGATGAGTCGATATGTTATCGTTGTACATTAGATGTTCAACGGATGAGTCGATATGTTATTGTTGTACATTAGATGTTTAACGGATGAGTCGATATGTTATCGTTGTACATTAGATGTTCAACGGATGAGTCGATGTGTTATCGTTGTACATTAGATGTTCAACGGATGAGTCGATGTGTTATCGTTGTACATTAGATGTTCAACGGATGAGTCGATGTGTTATCGTTGTACATTAGATGTTCAACGGATGAGTCGATATGCTATCGTTGTACATTAGATGTTCAACGGATGAGTCGATATGGTATCGTTTTACATTAGATGTTCAACGGATTAGTCGATATGCTATCGTTGTACATTAGATGTTCAACGGATGAGTCGATGTGTTATCGTTGTACATTAGATGTTTAACGGATGAGTCACCTGGTTATTGTTGTACATTATATGTTCAACGGATGAGTCGATATGGTATCGTTGTACATTAGATGTTCAACGGATGAGTGGATGTGTTATCGTTGTACATTAGATGTTCAACGGATGAGTCGATGTGTTATCGTTGTACATTAGATGTTCAACGGATGAGTCGATGTGTTATCGTTGTACATTAGATGTTCAACGGATGAGTCAATGTGTTATCGTTGTACATTAGATGTTCAATGGTTGAGTCGATATGCTATCGTTGTACATTAGATGTTCACTGGATGAGTCGATATGCTATCGTTGTACATAAGATTTTTACCAGATGAGTCGAGATGCTATGGTTATACATTAGATGTTCAACTAATGAGTCGATATAATATCGTTGTACATTAGATGTTTACTAGATGTGTCGATATGCTATCGTTGTACATTATATGTTTAACGGATGAGTCTATATGCTAGCGTTGTACATTAGATGTTTACCGGATGAGTCAAGATGCTATGGTTATACATTAGATGTTTAACTAATGAGTCGATATGTTATCGTTGTACATTAGATGTTTACCAGATGAGTCGATATGCTATCGTTGTACATTAGATGTTCAACGGATGAGTTGATATGCTATCGTTGTACATTAGATGTTCAACGGATGAGTCGATATGGTATCGTTGTACATTAGATGTTCAACGGATGAGTCGATGTGTTATCGTTGTACATTAGATGTTCAACGGGCGAGTCACCTGGCTATTGTTGTACATTAGATGTTCAACGGATGAGTCGATACGCTATCGTTGTATATTAGATGTTTAACAGGTGAGTCGATATGCTATCGTTGTACATTAAATGTTTACAGGATGAGTCGAGATGATATGGTTATACATTAGATGTTCAACTAATGAGTCGATATGTTATCGTTGTACATTAGATGTTTACCAGATGATTCGATATACTATCATTGTACATTAGATGTTCAACAAATGAGTCGATATGCTTTCGTTGTACATAAGATGTTCAACGGATGAGTCGATATGGTATCGTTGTACATTAGATGTTCAACGGATGAGTCACCTAGCTATCGTTGTACATTAGATGTTCAACAGATGAGTCGATATGCTATCGTTGTACATTAGATGTTTAACGGATGAGTCGATGTGTTATCGTTGTACATTAGATGTTCAACGGATGAGTCACCTGGCTATCGTTGAACATTAAATGTTTAACGGATGAGTCGATATGCTATCGTTGTACATTAGATGTTTAACGGATGAGTCAATATGCTATCTTTGTACATTATATGTTCAACAGATGAGTAAACAATGTGTCTATGTACATTAAATGTTCAACGGATGAGTCGATATGCTATCGTTGCAAATTAGATGTTCAACAGATGAGTCGATGTGTTATCATTGTACATTAGATGTTCAACAGATGAGTCACCTGGCTATCGTTGTACATTAGATGTTCAACGGATGAGTCGATATCGTTGTACATTAGATGTTTACCAGATGAGTCGATATTCTATCGTTGTACATTAGATGTTCAACGGATGAGTCGATATGCTATCAGTAGTAATATCCATATAAGTTGAGAGTGAGCTCAAGTGAGACCCGACCATAATTGACTAGTTAACATAGATAACACATAAGAAATCAGTCATATTATCCATATGAGTTGAGAGTGAGCTCAAGTGAGGCCAAACCATCCGCGCGGTATAGTAACCTCCCACGCTATGATCTGATGACAAATCTGAGGCCTTCACGCCGAATCATGGTGAGAGCCACCATGAATAGGAAACAAAGGAAGCGTCTCAATCTCCGGTGAATTATTTCCTTCTTGATCTTCCTCTTCGCGATGATTCTCTGCTATCGTTGTACATTAGATGTTTAATGGATGAGTCGATATTCCCGCCAAAAACTCCCGCCAAAAACTTCCGCCATATACTCCGCCATATACTCCTGCTAAATACTGACGCCAAATACACCCTCCAAAAAATCCTGCCAAATACTCCCTCCAAAAAACTCGTTTTTACCATAAAAGCATATATTATCATCACAATCACCAACATATCACACACACTCTTACCATCACAACCATAAACATATCACACTGTTATTATGAAGATGATGCCATATGAAGCTTTTGCGTGTCCTTGTGGATCCGAAGATGTAGTTCTGAGAGAATCGTATAAACCTAAAACCCATGGTAAACTATACTATGCATGTCCACGATTAAAGGTGAACAATCACATGTTTCTTTTGTGTAATATACAAATAATGTGGTTAGTTGTTAAAAAATATTATCTTTACTCTTTAACAGCCTCGGCAAAACACTTTCGGATGTGATTTTTTTTATGGAAAGAGGAACGAGTTCGTCTACTGGTTGGTTCTCCTAGAGCTTCAATGCCTCCAATTTATTCTCCAGGATCTTCATCAACTCCAATTTATTCTCCAGGATCTTCAACACCTCCACGCTATTCTCCAGGAGCTTCAACACCTCAAAGCTATTCTCCGTGATCTTCAAGAAATGCAGAGTGCTCAAACTGCAAGCACTTGCTTGATAAGATAACGGTACTCGAGGCAACGGTGGAAATGTATATGCATCCGGAACAACACATAGTTAATTCAGCTGCACTACTTCATGAAGTTTACAATGACATGAGAAAACTTGATTTGGAGTAGTTTGTCAAGCATTAGAATAAATGGTTTATGCTTCCTTGTTTAAAGCTTTTATGACTTTTCTAATGTAATTCGTATGTTTTATTGTTTCGAAAGTTTCGAGATGAACTTTAGGTGGATCATATAAGCTCCAAGAATCACCTAATATGTATGTTCCAACATAATTATTTTGCGTTTAAAATATGTTACTAACTTTTTATGAAACACGAACATTTATCAAATATACAAAACATAAAAAGATTGAAAAGCACCAGAAATGGAACTAAAACAAACCATTTTTACCTCTAGCAATTCAGTCAAAATTTCTAATTAATTCACCTATTTTCCTGTGAAACTATAATAGTCTAAAGGCCGGAAATCAAATTAAAACCACGTCAAATTATAAATAGTTTGCTTGCGGGAATTCATAAGTATCTTAAACCACGTCAAACTAAAACCACGTCAAACTATAAATACGTCAAAACCACGTCAAACTATAAATTCATAAGTGACTTAAAACCACGTCAAAAAACTGAAACACGTATTTCTTATCCCCGGCGACATGTCGCCGGGGAATCCTCTGGCCACGTCACCAAACTTAATCAATATCCACTAAACCCAGTTAAAGAAAGTCAATAAAACTTTCCCCGGCGACATGTCGCTGGGGATTTTATAGTACACGTCACCTCGAAGATCATTAAGGCTAATCATTTAATTAAATCCAACGAATATTTGGTAAAATGTACCCCGGGCGACATGTCTCCGGGGAAAAGTAAGCGGGAAAACTTCCCGCTAAGTTTTTCGTTGATTTTTTGGGTCAAAATTTAACTGCACTATCCCGGGCGACATGTCGCACGGGAAACTATCTTCAAACTTGGACTAAAAAGCCTATCAGAATTGGTGCCACGTAGGACGTATTTTTGTCGTTTAGCGATGTTTTCCCGGCGACCTTTGTCGCCGGGGATAACATCGTCACCTGTTCTACTTTTTCTTGTAGTGTGTGCTTTGCTAAGGGCCATGGCTAGAATCAAGCAGTTGACAGGCTTGGTTATCTAGTAACTATAACAACGCGATTTTGCATGTTTGCTGGTCTAGTAAAATCTTTATAGCGGCTACACCCTGTCTTGGTTTTTAAACGAAGATCAAGGAACTGTATTTCCACACTTTCAGAAATAGCTGAACTTGGACATACATGAAATCGTTTATCGGTAACCTTTGTTTCATAACCTGTTTCTATCAGTCATAAGACAGCGCTGAGAATGGGCGTGTGAAACTTTGAGTGGCAATGTGGATTTCTGACATGGTTCTTTTATGTGAGATTGTACACGCCTAGTGTTGAAATAATCTGATTGGAAGAAGCATGCTAGAAAAGTGATTATCAAGATTTATAGATGTAAATTACCGAACTATTACCAATTTTATATACTAACTTTTTAGATGAAAAGAAATAGATTAAATTTCATTGGCGAGTATGAAAAGATGATATATTGATAATGAAATCAAGAAATATAATGTTCCATTAGTAAACATCTGAATATAGTAACGGTTTTGAAGTGTTGATCGTCGGTTAACCGACGTTGATGACGAGGAAGGTCTAGCGCAAGTGACAAATTAGGGGTTTGAATTTAAATTAGAGAGAAGAAGCATTATAGTAATCACTTTGAAACAAACAAAGACCCGAGTGGTCCTTATAGGATTATATCTACCATTATCGAAAATGATTACTTTGTATTAGTAGCTTACGATTTGTTTGGTAAGTTTTCTTTGTTTGTCATAGTGGAGGCGGACATACTTAAGATGAAAGGTATGCACGTGCATGCTCTTTAAGCATCGTCCGTACTTTAAGATTTTATTTATTTTTCATATTTGTTATATTTAACTCAAAGTGCGTACCCATCACCGTTTAAAAGAAAAATGGCAAACCCTTTTAACACATTTTTGGATTCGCCGGGAAGCATTTTATAGATATGAATTTATGACCGACACAAGTTATCTTGATCATATTATAGATCTGAATCATAGGTTTTGGTCTAATGTATATATTTAGAAAAGTTAAATTTGGTAAGAAAAGTTACTTTTTTTGTTAAGAAAAGTTTGTTAGAAGTACGTACAAAAGTTAAATTGAGGATCAACTAGCCAGTGTTTAACACTTTGTTGTCAAAGTATAAAACGGAAAGAAGGGAAATGGAGAGAGGAAAAAAGAGAAAAGAACATGAGGGGAAAAAAATTGATATTTAATGTTGTGTTATCGAGTTGGCAATAAAAGAAAGTAGCCGTAAGAAAAAAAGCTTTAAAATCACCTTCTCTCCGAATCATAATCAATCGAACCGATTTAATTAAATTTTATTTTAAAATATCTATTGTCACGAATCTTTGTTATGGACAATATACAGGCGATGATGCATGAAGAGGATCTACACCATAACGTAACGCACATATGTAAACATAGATAGACAGATCGATAATTATGTATGTTTTATTTGAATTAACCAAGTCTGTAGAGGGCATGGATTAGCTGAACCATTGTACACACCATACCAGACTCGATTGATCTATACAACATATAAAACAAAACAACACATTAACTATATTTACTCTGGCAGCAATACACCACAGATCTCCGTAGCTCGTTGCCCTTATTCATCTCCAGCGACTCGATCATAACCAACACTTTATGCAAGGCTGCAACATTGAACAACATATTAGAACTGAATCATCAAATTAATCCTTAACTAAAAAAATTAACAAAATCTAAAATTCAGACAAGTACCAATTCTACTTACGTGTCGCAGTTGACGCTGGGATCGACAGGAATGGTGGTGCGGATACCACACTTAGAAGGAAGACTAGCAGCGTTGTTCCGGTTAAATCCATACTGAGAAGCACCGGCCTTGGTACATTTACAAGCGGCTCGCCTATCTGCTTGGCTACGTGTGGCACCTTGAACCCTCTTGGCACCAGCACAACATGAAGCGCCTGGTGAACCACCTGATTTCAAGTAGTTTAGGTATGGTGAGAGCATACCAGCAGCGGATACCTACTAAATGCAAGCTTAAAGGCAGACTGATGCACAGCGTTAGTTTTCCTTCAACTCCATGCGCGTGAATAGCTATCCGAGCCCGTTGCACATTTCTATTCAAGCGGACTCATGCTTCTAATAATACTGACTATGGCGACCAATCCGTGCTAATTCCCTCAGCATCCCTCTTGGGTCACCTTTAGACTAACATATCATCGCTGACAGCGTGCCTAGGTGAGACCACCTGATTCTATCAAGTATCTTCTTCTATAGGCTATGTGAGTAGAGCAACATGACAAGCTCCTACTACTGAATAGGAGTACAAACACTATTCTTCCTTCATCGGCATTCACTGTGTTGGTTCGAAGCCATGAGTAGAAGGTCCAGGTTATCATTGCTAACATAGCAACACTCATTGATCTCTTGATCATCTTTACTTATGGTTTTTTTGCCGTACGTTCTTGTACTTTCTAGTTACTATGGATGGTGGTGTGAAGTTGTGTTGTGGGGTGAGTGATATTTATAGTAGAAGAGGGTATCGGTGATGATGTAGACATTGGATGTCATAGTTTAGGTGTTTTCGGCACGGAACTAAGAAAATATGACAAGTGTATTTTAGAACCCGAACTCTTTATCATTTTGTAAAAGGCTTTCCAGGAATAGTATCCTGACTTCATGTCATTGAAGTCCTTCTGTGTATCCAGATAGTTCATATGCTGAAAGAGCTAGATCATGTAAG
>BQNB010134615.1:0-18288 GCA_026074375.1 Tanacetum coccineum | reverse complement strand
TTAACATTAGAAGAGTCTTCAATCCAATCGCCATCCTTGAAAACACCTCTAATAGCAAGTTGCCGACGCTTCTTCTTTAACATGCCATGGAACAAACTGGTATTTTCATCACCTTCAATAGCCCATTTAATCTTGGCTTTTTGAGCAATGTCTTTGGCATCAAGACGATTAATATCACCTAGTATTTTAATAGATTCTCTTCCTAAAACAAGGTCGTTCCCTGAAACATTGCCTTGGTCAACCTTGGCATCAATGGAAGAAAGCCGCAATTGGTGCTCACTTTTATTAGACTCAACTTTTTTAGACTTTATCCATTCACGAATATCAAGTTTAAGATGCTGCAATTTTTTCTTAAATGAAATAAAACCGTTGGCTTCAACAATACCATCATTATTCTATGTATCAACGACCGTGTCTCGAAAACCATCCATTTCCAGCCACGAATGGAAAAAAACAAAAAAGGGTAGGGCCATAATCAACCTCGAGCTCTTTGAGAAGAATAGGTCGATGATCAGAAGCACCCTTCTCCAAAACAATACCGGTAGCATGAGGAAAAACTTCGTGAAAACTCTCCAAAATCAAAAACCTGTCAAGCTTACTCATTTTTGTCCCCAATTTGTTAGTCCAAGTAAAGTTGTAACTACCCAAAGGAGTATCAATGAGAGAGGATTTAGAAATAAATTCATTGAAAATTTCAGATTGTCTATGACTAAAAACTGAACCAAATCTTTCTTCAGCCACTCTAACTTCATTAAAATCACCCATAATAACCAAACTCCCATTCCAATTAGCAATACGATTAGCCAAATAGGACCATAAAGATATCTTGCAAGAAAGATTATGAGGAACGTACATAGCAGTCCACATAAGACGAGTACCTGTGGGAATCCAATAGAGTGCATAGAGGAAGGTTATGGTTTGAGTATATTAATCTAGATAGGTTTTCTTTTGTAACTAGTTATGTTATTTGGTTCACTCATTTGGTGTAGCCTTATATTTTTTTTCAATCAATGACATTGTTTTGCATTTTTATGGTATATGATTGACTCATTTGACACTCTCTCGTGTATTGACTTTTTGTTATCATTGTAGATGATAAAGGAAAGAGAAAGTTGAATGGTAAGTGTACAAAAAATGCATTTTTCTGATTTTGATCCAATTGACCATCACTTATGTGTTGACTTTTTGCTATATTTATAGATGACAAGGAAAGGGGAAAGGAATTATGAAAGGTTGGTTTACATTGTGTTGCATTGTTCTGCTATAAGATTGACCCAATTGACTCTCTCTTGTGTATCGATTTTTTGCTATCATTGTAGATAAAAAACGAAAGCTAACGTGAATTAAGGAGTTGGATGATCTTAAAGAGAGGATAAACAATGTAGAAATAGTTTTATTCAAGTTAAGAGATATAAAGCTGAAGCAAAAAGTTTAGTCAGTTGAGGTTTGCTAGTCATTTTAGTATGACGTGTTTCAAAATGAGGACTAAAATGGGTAACTTTGCCATAAATGGTTCAATATAGTGTGTTTGAAAATGAAAAAAAATGATGGTTGATTTCAAAATGGACAATGAGTCTGTGTTTGGAAATGGAGTTTAAAATGGGCAAAGTTAGTCATTAGTATGATGTGTTTGGAAACGAGAACTAAAATGAGCAACTTTGCCATAAATGGTTCAATCTAGTATGTTTGGAAATGGAAAAAATGATGGTTGATCTCAAAATAGGCAATGAGCCTGTGTTTGGAAATGGGGTCTAAAATTGGTAAATTTGACATAAATGGTACAATATAGTGTGCCCTCACTGTTAATACAAATAATGTCTAAAAACGTTATTTATATTTTTCGGCCTCTCAACGTTTTGATAATAACAAAATGTAAAAAAATTTACGATAAAATTAAACGTTTACAAATTATTAATCGTAAAATTTCATTTCTAAAATTAGTAATCACTTAATGTATGAACAAACAAATCATTAAGCATGATTAGTGATCAAAAAAATATTATTCTCTTATCCATCACATTTTTACAAAAGAATTATACAAAATATTTTCTAAATAAAAGAAAAGTTTTATTAAAAACTTAAAATTTGAAATTCAATTCCTCCCCCCCCCCCCCAAATGAAAGGTTCCATACTAGATACAACCTTCCCTACAAAAAGACAAAAAGGGGAGCGTAGTCTACTGGACGGCCCCCTTATAGGCCTGGCGGCCCCCAGATATATCTGGGACCGCCAAGACCGCCTCTAGTGACCGTTGGGTTTTTCTGCCTATAAATACCGCTTCATTCCCTGCAGAAAAACAGATCTCTTAGCACGAAATTTTTAGATAACTTTCTCTCTCTAAAATCTTCTTTCTTTCTTTAAATCTCTTGATCACTAACATTCCTAGATCTTGTTTCAAGTGATCTAATCTCTTATTCTCATATCTTCTTTCTCATTCAAGTGCAAGAGAAGAACATTTGTATTTGCCAAGAAACGAATTGTCATTTAGGGATCTCTCCTCTCTTCTTCTAAGTACCAAATCTCTATTTTAATTATCTTGTGTATTTGTGTGATTCGGATAGTGTGTAAATCCGATAGTGTAGATCTTGTGATTGTGTAGTGATTGTGAAGTGGTAGATTGGTTCTAGCTAAGATTAGGACTCGACATTTAGTTTAGTGTCGAAAAACAACTTAAGCGACGTGTAAACGGTTTTCTCCTCCTAAAGAGAGCTTGTTGACATAGTGAAATCTCTAGTAGGATACTCGGGGAGTGGAGTAGGGCGAAGAGGTGCTTCCGTATGCCAGAACCACTTATAAAAACTTGGCGCCTTTGGTTGATTGTTCCTTTCCTTATCTCTTTATATTATTGTCATTGTTATTTAGCTTTAGTTTAGATTGTTATATTGTTTGTTCATATTGTGAATTGGTTAAACATACAACTCGAATCTAAATATTTTGAAAGCAAACTTTTAAAACGTAAACGAACTTGTAAACTATTCAACCCCCCTTCTAGTTTCCACAATTGGTATCAAAAGCCAAGGTCACTCAAGATTTTTAAAATATACTGTATTTTAAAGCTTGGATCGATCTATGGATTCCGACAAATATCTAGAAGGGCAATCTATGCAAAGACCACCACTTTTTGAAAGTGATAGTTTTATTTATTGGAAAAATAGATTCGAGACATATGTTAAATCAAAAGATCTAGATCTTTGGCATGTTATTACCAACGGTGATTTTCAACCTATTGTACAAAATCCGGAAACCAAATTAGATGAGGTTATCCCTTTTGATAAACAAACCGATGATCTTAAAAAGAGACTTGCAAAAAATAACGAAGCTAAAATGGTTATTTATAATGCTTTGCCTAGAAAAGAATATGAAAGAATTTTCATGTGTAACACGGCAAAAGAAATTTGGAAAACTTTGTTAATCACCCATCAAGGTAATAATCAAGTCAAAGATAATAAGATCGACCTTTTGGTTCAACAATATGAACAATTCGTCATTTCCGAAGACGAATCTATAGATAGTGCTTTTGCTAGATTTAACACTATTATTACTAGTCTAAAAGCTCTTGATGAAGGCTATTCTAGCAAGAATTATGTTAGGAAGTTTCTTAGGGCTCTACATCCTAAATGGAGAGCAAATGTCACGGTGATTGAAGAGTCTTAAGACTTAACGTCACTATCTCTTGATGAACTTATCAGGAACCTTAAAGTTCATAAAATGATCATCAAGAAAGATTCCGAAATAGTCAAAGCAAAAGTTGAAAGGAAATCTCTTGCTTTAAAGGCTAAGAAAGAATCAAGGGAGAAAGAGAGTACGACTTCCCGAAGAGATGAAGACAAGAGTAAACCATGGCGGTAAGAGACTTCAAGAAGTTCTTTAAGAGAAGAGGTAGATTCGTGAGACAACCTCAGAATGACAAAAAGACATTCCAAAGAAGCCGTGATGACAAGAATGGTAAAAATGATAGAAAATACTTTAGATGCGGTGACCCGAATCATCTTATTAGAGAATGTCCAAAACCACCAAAAGACAAGAACCAAAGAGCTTTTGTCGGAGGCTCTTGGAGTGATAGTGGTGAAGAAGATGACGAGAAGGTCAAAAATGAAACGTGTCTCGTAGCTCAAGCGTCAAACGAGGTATGTTTCGAATCCTCTTATTTTATTGATGAAAACTCGTCAATAGATGATTTAGTATTAGATAATGAATATGATAAACTATGCAAAATGAGTTTAAAGATAATCACTAAAAACAAAAGATTAAAAGCCACTAGAAATAGTTTAGAAAAAGAATTTTGTGTTCTAAAAGAAAAAGTGTCTACGCTCGAGAAAACAAGGGAGTTGATCTTGAATGTGTAAAATGTCATATGCTTAAAATTGAAAATGAAAAGCTTAAAGAGGAAGCTCTTAAACTAACCAAGTTTGAAAAGAGCACACATTGCTTAAATGAAATGTTAAGTAATCAAAAACCCTCCGGTGATAAGTTAGGTTTAGGGTTTAATTCATTTGAAGCATCATCTAGTGAAAGCTTAGAAAAAGGCGTCATCTGATGGAGGTCCCATAAATATAGGCGGCCCCTTTAGTATGCAGGCGGCCCCCAAAGCAATTATGGGACCGCCACCACCAACTACGCCTGGATTTGAGAGAAGTTTGTCTTTTCAAAAATCTATTTTGGGTCCTATACCAAAACACATAATAGTAAACAATGTCAAAGTTCCCGTTGCTAGTGATAATGAAGTTAAACAATTTTATAAGCCAATGTCAAAACCCGGAGTTGGATTTTCAAAACCTAATTTTAGATCAAAAACTCCACCGCCTAGAAGAGTCATCAATAATTATTATCGTCCTAAAACACCGCAACCAAAGAATGTTGGTCGACAAAATCAACCTCGTGGCTTTCCTCCAACTTGGAACAATTTCTAACGACAAAGTTACATGCCATGGGAAATGTGTCTTCCATTCCCACATCCCAACCAATTGCATCAAATGTAAGGGATGTTTAGCACTAACAACTTTGGACCCATGAGATATTGGGGAACAAATATTTGAAGTGTTGTCTTATATAAATAGATATGCCTTGGAGTCGACTTGGAACCCGATGAGTGGATAAAGGATAGCGGATGCTTTGAACACATGACGGGTAACCGAAAGCTCCTTTCAAGCTACAAGGCATACAACAGAGGTAATGTTATTTTTGGTAGAAATCTTCGCGGTAACATCATTAGCAAAGGTACGATTTCGAATAACTCTCTCAAAATAGATAATGTAGAACATGTAGATAACCTAAGATTTAACTTGTTAAGTATAGGACAAATATGTGATAATAAGTATAGAGTAACTTTCTCTGAACATGATAGTGAAATCACTAAGGATGGTAAGGTCATAGGTAGAGGTATTAGGAAGAAAGGCTTATATGTGATGAAATTAGGAAATAAGCCTAAAGACCAAATTTGTCTAGCAACGATTGATGAAAATTCCACGTTGTGGCATAGGATATTAGGTCACGCAAATATGCGTCTCATTCAATCGTTAGCATCTAAGGAATTAGTTAGAAACTTACCTAAGCTTAAGTTTGATCAACATTTCTGTGATGCTTGCAAAATTGGAAAACAAGCTCACGCTAGTCATAAGGCTAAGAATATAATCTCAACGACTAGATGCTTAGAACTCCTTCATATGGATCTCTTCGGTCCATCCGCCGTATGGAGTTACGGAGGAAACCGCTGCACCTCAGTCATAGTAGATGACTACTCTAGGTATACTTGGACTAGATTCCTTAAGGACAAAACCGAAGCCTTCGATCAATTTGAAATATTTAGTAAGAAAATTCAAAACCAATTAGGATGTACAATAGTGTCAATAAGAACCGAACACGGTAGGGAATTTGATAATGAGGTGCAATTTGGAGAGTTTTGTAATGCCAATGAAATTACACATAACTTCTCAGCTCCACGCACTCCTAAATCAAATGGCGTGGTTGAAAGGAAGAATAAGACACTTCAAGAAATGAGTAGGACTATGTTGAATGAGCAATCGTCACCACAAAAGTTTTGGTGTAATGCAGTAGACACTTCAACATACATTCTCAACCGAATCCTAATTAGAGTCATCCTAGAAAAAACACCTTACGAACTCTTAAATGGTAGGAAACCTACCTTAGATTACTTTAGAGTGTTTGGAAGCAAGTGCTTCATTTTAAACACTAAAGACTACCTTACAAAGTTTGACCCAAAGTCATATGATTGTATCTTTTTAGGTTACTCGCAAAATAGTAAATCATACATCATCGTTAACAAACATACTAGGAAAGTAGAAGAATCACTCAACGTGACATTCGATGAAACTCCTTCACCATCTAAGACATCACCCTTGGTGGATGATGATTTAGATGAATAAGAAGAAATTAAGGTTACGGAAAAGAAAAACCTAGAAAATGACATTGAGGATGAAACTTTAGAGATTGACAAAATAGTCAATATTAAGGAATCTAGGAACCATCTATTAGAAAATGTCATAGGAAACCTTAACCAAAGAACCCTTAGATCACTAGCCCAAAACCAAAGTAACTTCTTTTGTTTTATATCAACTATAGAACCTAAGAATGTGAATGAAGCCTTAGCGAATGAAAGTTGGATAGTCGCTATGCAAGAAGAATTAAATTAATTCATTGCTAACGACATTTGGGAGTTAGTTCCACAACCTAGGAATTTGACAATCATAGGAACTAAGTGTGTGTTTAGAAATAAGTTAGACGAGAACGATATTGTTTCTCGAAATAAGGCTAGGTTAGTTGCTCAATGCTATAATCAACAAGAGGGCATCGATTATGATGAAGCTTATGCCCAATTGCTAGACTTGAGTCAATTAGGATACTATTAGCTTATGCTTGTGCTTTAAATTTTAAGCTATTCCAAATGGATGTAAAAAGTGCATTCCTGAACGGTTTTATCAATGAAGAGGTATACGTGGCACAACCTCCAGGATTTATTGACTTTGAAAAACCGGATCATGTTTATAAACTAAAGAAAGCTTTATACGGTCTTAAACAAGCACCCAAAGCTTAGTATGATAGATTAAAAGCCTTTCTTATTAAACATGAATATAAAATGGGAATGGTAGATAACATTCTTTTTACAAAGAAGAAGAGTTCAAACCTCATTATCGTTCAAATATATGTCGACGACATTATATTCGGCTCGACTTGTCAAGACATGTGTGATGAATTTGCCAAAATCATGCATGACGAGTTCGAGATGAGCATGATGGGTGAACTTAACTTCTTCCTTGGACTACAAATAAAACAAATGGAAGATGGTATTTTCTTTAATCAATCTAAATATATTAAAGAAATGCTTAAGAAATTTGGCTTAAGAGAATCTAAACCAATAAAAACTCCCATGTCCTCCGATACCAAACTCACGAAAGACGAAGAGTGTAAGTCGGTAGATAGTACCAAGTATTGAGGCAAGATAGGTAGTTTATTATACCTAACGGCAAGTAGGCCCGATGTCATGTTTAGTGTCTGCCTTTGTGCCCGCTTCGAAGAGGCTCCCAAAACCTCTTACCTTGAAGCGGTTAAGCGTATCTTCCGATACATTAAAGGCATTACGCGCTTAGGATTATGGTATCATAAGGGGACCGGCATAGAAACAGTAGTATATGCCGACTCTGATCATGCGGGAGATTATGTGGACCGAAAGAGCACTAGCGGTATTTGCACGTTCGTAGGATGTTGTTTGACATCTTGTTCTCGAAGAAATAAACCACTCTTGCTTATCCACTACCAAAGCCGAATACGTAAGCACCGGAAAGGCATGTCAACAAGCACTATGGATGAACAAGCTCTCATCGACTACGACATACGACTCGACGACGTTCCGATCATGTGCGACAACAAAGGCGCGATTGACCTTAGCAAAAACCCGGTGCAACATTCTCGTACTAAACACATCAAAATACGTCACCACTTTCTTCGTGATAATGTCCAGAAAGGACATATCTCAATCAAAAAAGTGTCGTCCGTCGACAACATCGCCGACATTCTTACGAAACCTCTTAAACGTGAATCGTTTAACTATCTACGTCTTGGTTTAGGAATGATAGAACACGTTCCATAAATCGTATTAAGTTTGATTCTCCTTCTTCTATCTCAATTCTAGTCCGCGTTCTATTTCGTGTCGTGAAAACTTAAATACTTCATCCGAAGTACCTTAAGCATTTTTAATTGGCGAAATGCAAATTAAAACGTCACTCTTTTTCGTAAATTTTTTGTCAAAATTAAGTCCAAAATTCCTCGCAGAAGGCGGCCCCCATATCCCCGGAGGCCCCCTGATATATATGGGACCGCCTGAAAATATGGGACAACCAACAACAAACCCATATCTTCCACACTTAGTAAAAATTTTCTAAACACAAAACCGAACACACCTCCTCTCTGCTGCAAGCGACGAAAACGAACAAAACAACCTAAAAACTCAAAATCAACCATTAAAACTTAAATTGAAGACCTAATCAACACTTATAATCATCCACAACATCACAAAGATCATTAATTGTAAGTCATTTCATCTATTTTCTTTCAGTTTGAGTCTAGGGTTCATGATGAACACAAAAATTAAAATTGAGGATTTTCTATTTTTATTTCAATTTTGTACAATTAGGACTACTAGGTTACAATGTATAACTAATATACTTATTGTAAACATAGGATTTGCATATGTTAGTAAGTTTGTCAAAAAATTGATTTCGAACCAAAACCTCAATTTTATTTTCAAATCACTCATGTTAGAAACATAAAAAGATTGTTGTTATGCATTGTTAATACAACTTAAAAACGGTTTTCAACACATGCATAATGATTCCATGAACAAAGGTCGAGATATATAATTCATATGTAGTTTTCGACATGTTTGGATGAGCAAGATCAAACTAAGGAGAGTTTAGATTAACTCTTAGGATTTTAATTTTAGGTCGAGTTAATCGTTACTCCATATTTGTCACTTTTAGGCACACACTAGACACTTGCTCAAAGAATGTTGAAAAAAACAATTAGGAAATACATACTAAAATACTCTTATCAATGATAGGTGAAAGAGAATGTCTAAAGACAAACATAAATGCTCAGAAACTCACATTTCTTTAACTCCAAATAAATCCTACCTTTCTAATCCCACCAAATCTTCTCAAAAATTACTTCATCTAAAAATACCTTGTCGACCTATTCATGAAGAAAGAATTGTTGACAAAACGTTTGACTCCAAATGGTTTCAAACCTTGGAAAAGAACCTAAGCAAAATCAGGGTTCAAACCTTCCTTCATTGAAAAGGAAACCTATATCCAAAATTCATATACGAATTTTATCCAACGTTTGAACTAACTCTTGTAAGTGATATTTGGATCATATTGTTTGAAATAAATGGAAAACGAGTTGGTGCTTCATTTTGGGATTTTGGAACACTACTCAATATTCTATTTAAAGGACATTAGTTTTATAACAATGAATGATCTCTAAAATCCATCAACAAATAAAACAACACTCCAACAAAAGATCCTCTCTATACCAAATTAACTCATCTAACCTCAATCATATACAATATAACTAAGAAACGCTTAAATGATTTCAAGTTTGCATTAGAGGATCCATGCAATCTTTTCATTGAAGAGCATTGTCCTTATCTTAAAATGACACACCTTCTCATTCGTGAGAACATCATATGTACCGTTGATACCGACAAAAATCTATTGTCGGCTTGTAAAGCCTATATGCTCTTATGCATCACCTCCTTTACACCCTTCAACATCTCTCATTTCATTCTAAATCGAATAAATGACTTCAAACATCAATCCAATGGCATCCTGCCATACGGATTTTTGTTGTCAAAATTTCTTGACAAACTAACCAAATTTTCTCCAAACAATCATAACTTCATCTCCTATCCAAAAAATGAATCCTCTATATATCATCTCAGCCGACGAGATTTCTGAAGATGCTCGATGTGCGCATCATGATCATCACACGTAATCGAGATATTGCAACGTAACACGAGTATTTGCTAGAATTGTCTTGCAAGTAGAACTAAACGAGATATTATTATGATATATTCTAATGCATGTATAACTTCCCCTAATCACATTTAATGCTTGCTACATGACATCTCGTAGACTTTTATGTGACTTATATTATATATGATTATCTCTTAGTTCATATACCTAAATGTGCTTCCTTGATAAAATTTAGGATAGCTAGTTTTGTTAATATAATTATTAAGTATTAGATGATTCATGATGAAATAGCATTGACTGCAAAAGGGAAAATTCAGGAAACTTTTTATGTATAGGGCTTACAGAAAATCAAGAAAAACTGAAAAATTTTCATGTCTCCAAAGAACGACCCCCCATAAATAAGAGGAGGCCCCCTAATATATCTGGGACCACCATATATATATGGGACCGCCATCAGAGTAACGAAAAATCTTACTGTGACTACCTGATTTTCTGTGCAGTTAACTATTCTCTCTTAGGCCCAGCTAAACTTCCTACATTTTGCTAAACCACTTTTGGAATCTATCCTCTTAATCCGCTTGCTTTTCTAGTTTGATCCTATGCCTCCGAATTAAATAATCCATCCTTCCCATTCTTTTTACCATCTTCATCTTCCTCAAACCATTCTACTATGTATTTCACTCGAGCTTTTTCTTTTAACCCTTCCAAGAAAAACAAACTAACCATAATCCCTCTTATACAACTATTTGTTAACATCTCTAGTGATGAAGATGTCACCACCACACCTTCTCCTACAACAACTTCTTCATCTCCAACTCCTCCAAATGCACCATCCACAAATCAAACCTCATCAAGCCAAGAGAACACATCTTCTTCTTTTCAATCAAAACTTTAAATTTCACCACCATCATCAAATGAACCAACTTCTCCTTAACCTTTAAACCCTTTGCTTGACAACATCTCAGATGTTCCTCCTAGACCTTTAAACCCTCAACCACTTCAAAGTCATCATTCTTTGGATATCATACTTTCTTTGTCACCAATCACTCCTTTTGATCACATTCATGATACTCCATCACCACCATCTCCACTACAACCTCAACCACCTATAATGGATCACCCTCTTTACTAAAACTACCATGACTATCATGGGTCAACTTGCATATGTTGCTCTCACAACCAAACTCTTTTCTTAACCTTAAGAGATGAGATGAACATCATGTTTGCTCATTTTAAGTATCTTCTCACTATCGCAATCACCTTATATTTTCCACCCCCACCTTGAAATGATTTTAAATTTTTTCCTAAATGTGTCACCCCAAACCTTTTTGCTAAAAAAGTCATTGATAAGTGCTTAATTACACATATCTTTTACCTTCAAAAACGAGCTTAAATGACCAAAAACAGACAAAAACTGCCAAATATATGTTTGTTTTGCATTTGTATTGTGCAGGAAGTGGATATCATCAAAAAGACAGAAAACCAAGCCAAAATGACAAAACTGAGCATGGAATGGAAAAGACTGTGAAAAATCAAGGCCAAAGACCAAAAAAAGTCAAAGTCAAAGTCAATACTGAAGAATCAGCAGTCAAACCGGAGCCGGAACTGAAGAATACTATTGGATGCAATCTTAACCCATCTGATGGGCCGGGAAAGCCCAATAGTATAATTATGAAGACTGTGAAGACCAAATGGGCCCTCAATCAATTTCAACAGCCCATTTGTGTGCAATTGACAAAGACTGTGAAGACTTTGAAGGCCCAATCCTAGCCCAGTTACAGCCAATCTCAGCCATTGTACACACAAAACCCACTTCATAACCTTATTGGGCTTGAAAAAGCCCAATAACCAAACCTGTACCTTATTGGGCCCAAACCCAAACCCAGTGGGCCCAATACAAGCCCAAACACAAAACCCAAGCCCAATAACCTTTTTACAAAACCATAGGGACTTGTTGTGTTATTTTCAAAAGTATTTTATAAAGAAAAAGAGCTAAAAAGAGTCCAGGGACTGAAACTGCCAATTGGCATTTCTTTTACAATTTTAAAAGCCAAGGACTGTTTTTGTAATTGTTCAAATCCTTCTTTATTTCTCTTTTTATAAAACCACAGGGACCAATAATGAAATTACCCTAACCTTTCTTTATTCTTTTGTTATAAAAGTCAGAAGGACCAAATGTGTAATACTCCAAACCCCTTTATAACTGTTTTTGGGCTTAAAATAGAATGAAAAGAGAGAGAAACATGAGGGGCTAGTATTGCATCTTTTTCAATCTTCGGTTTAAACCAAACCCAACCATAACTGTACCTCACCCATTTCCCGCCAACCTTATACCCCCCTCTCCCACGGTTTCTAGGCCAAACCACTACCCCCAGTACTCTTCCCAGCTCACCCTAACCCTATACCCACTCACCCCAACCTTATAAGCTTTGCCAACTTGGCAATCACACAACCCGAAGACCCCATCGATGGCTGAGAATGTTGTAAGGCCAATGGAAGGCTAGGATTGCTTGGGAAGTATTGTACACACACAGCAAACACAACCCAAGACAAAAGAATGCCTTTGGACTGCTATAAAAGAAAAAAGACCAGAAAAAATTCACAGATTCAACACAAATGTCAACGTAACGATATTCGCTTAAACCTCCCCGGCAACGGCGCCAAAAATTGGTCGCCCGCTAATCTCTCACCTCAATATATGTATATATATAAATATAAATAGAAACACACACAAGGATCAAGATCCGCATTTAGCTTAGTGTCAAAAAACAACGTAAGTGACGTGTAAACGGTTTTCTCCGCCTAAAGGGAGCTTGTTGACATAGTGAAATCTTGAGTAGGATACTCGGGGAATGAAGTAGGGCGAAGAGGTGCTTCGTAGCCGAACCACTATAAAATCTTGGCGTCTTGGTTTGATAGTTCCTTTCCTTATCTCTTCATATTATTGTCATTGTTATTTAGCTTTAGTTTAGATTGTTATATTGTTTGTTGATATTGTGAATTGGTTAAACATACAACTCGAATCTAAATATTTTAAAAGCAAACTTTTAAAAAGTAAACGAACTTGTAAACTATTCAACCCCCCTTCTAGTTTCTACATACGCTACTCACCAATCGTGCATCCACTTCGGCTAATCTTGATCCGGTGATTAGCCCAGCCTTCGTAGAAACCAACTACGAGGTTCTCAAATCCCTCCTAAGGGATCATAGGAGACAAGTTCGTAATGAAGACCTCCGCACTCAATGAACTATTACAGTGAGGAGTATTATGAGGAGAGAGAGATGGAGTCGATGCTGGTACCTGCGAGAGAAATGACTCTCGTTCTCCGAACAGGGTCCTCACATGTACGAAGACATAAGGGAAGAGTTAGAATTTGAAGATGCTCTGACTAAGGATGGGAGTAGGGTTGAAAGTGAATCCGATGGCAGGAGGCCTACGGAACGAAGAGTAAAAGAAGGTGGAAGTCGTGGAGGAAACCTCACTCTACTACTCGTAGCCCATCTACGAAGAAGCGAGAACGGGAAACCTTTACAGTCGACTTTGACCTCTAGGTGTAGAGGCAATCAGCCTTCGACTAATTCTGGAGGGAATATCCCTCCTAATGGTATGTATGTCTCACATAATTCCCCACCTTTCATTCCTAATAGCCTACAACCTCACCTAGTAGTCATGTGCCTATTTATGTTAATCCTTACTGCCAATCTAATGCTAGTATGACTTATGGCCAACCTCAAAACTATGCGCTAGATACAAGAGAACGACCTCTAAATGTGTCGTTGTAAAACATCTGTTGATTTTCTGAAATCAAAATAATAGTTTGTCCCATAATTGCATCACCATGAAAAACTTGAATGTAAAGACTCCAATGCACATCAAATATATCCCAAGCTCTAATTCACCCCTTGAGAAAAAATGCTTAAAATCAGTTGTTCAACATTAAAGTTGGGTGAGTTTCTTTAGATTAGTTTAAATTATGAATGTAAGTTTCAACAAATGTCTGTATCCACTGTCGTCATCAACTGTACTCATGTAAAATATTTATTAATAAATATGCACGACCCATTTTATGTTACCGAAAGTACCAATCTTATCCCAAAGATGTTTATAAATAATGCATGACAGATGTAATGTCACCAAACTGTTCCAAGAATGTATGTGTCGGGGGGCCCTGTAGTCCCCAACATGATCCGACATGTTATAACGTTCGTTTAACCTGGTGATAGCTAATCACCCGAACGGGGATTGTCAATCCCGAATAGATCTATTTCAACCTGCGCCAGACACCATGTTATAAGTTCGTTGTGCCAAGTGATAGCTAATCACTCGAACGGGGATTATCGATCCCAAATAGATCTATTTCATAACATTCGCGCTCACCCTCAAGTGACTTTAAGTTCTGACGCTGTGGACGTAGACTTGTTGATTTCTATGTGCCGACTTCGAGAGTTACAAAGCATGTGTTCCCCATAATGGGTCGCATCCATCTGCAACACCGGGCTTGTAACGCTCGTTGGCCCGCAAGCGCCAAACAAATGTGACCGAATCATTTCCAAATGTAAGTATGCATTTCGTGACCAAAATTATAGTCAAATACATGTATCCCAAAGCCGAGTATGCCAAATAAGAATTGTTAAACCAATTTGAAATCAACACTGTAAAATGTGTTTGTAATGAATTGCAAAATCAAGTAGGTGAACCAAGAGTGTAGAATAGTATGTAAAAGATATTGTGAACAAATATGTAAACAAGTTAAATTGAGCATGTATTCTCCCCCGAGATTTGTAAAGTAAATGTAAAACAGTGAAAGAGGGGCTATAAACTCACATCGATGATGAAGAACGATTGGCGGGAATGCGCATATAATATGCACAACACGAACGGAAGACCGAAAAGGCACGATAAGATGTGTGAAAACCCTTAACAAACTAGGTCCCACTAGCTAGCGATGATTCGTTGGGTGTCCGATGAATGATTAAGTCAACGTGACACGTTGATAAAAGATTTAGATTTAAGGTTGTAATAGTTTGGTGGTTGGTTAAATAAATAAATTGAAAATATACGCAAAGCGTGTAATATATATTCGTTATATGTTTCTTATGAAAAATAAAACCTCTATATAATTTTTTCTACCGTAAATTATATCACAAAAAACGATAATCCCAAAACGTTTATGAAAAGTATAAAATACCTAGCAGGTATTATATATTAAATGAGAGTTGTTAATTTAACCAATTGGTTTGGGACTCCAATTTAATTAACAAAAGACTTTGAATAAAAAGTTGACACGTGTATTTACTTCTGATAGCTTAAAACAACGAATGTTGGTAAAAAACGTTTATTACTAATTATAATATATAATTTACATATTTTTATAAATCCATGTTTCGTTTTCATTGACAGGTCGTGTCTAAAATAATTATCTCACTGTAAAAGTATTGTTTTCGTTCGTTGTCAGGTTATTGTATAGTTATACTTTAATATTTTATAAAATATAACTTTAGCTCCTTTATCGGTTATAAACAATAATAATTTTTATGGACATTTTAATAGATTATAGAAAGTTTATATAACTTTCATCGTGACTTTCAAGTTTATATATGGTTTTCCAGTTTCGCTAAAACTGACGTTTTCCCTAAAATCAATTTGTTTTTTTTTTTCTCTAATATTGCAATTTTTAACGTTTCCATGATTCAAGCTCGCGTTTTTTAGATGGTACCATGTATATATATCATTACTACCTTAATTCAAACAAAATTTATAAGTCTTTTATTTATTTAACCGATTAAACCACCATTTATTATTTCTCCGGTTTTATATAATTGTTAAAAACTTCGTTATTTTCATTTGTCAAAGTATTACTAAACAATCCCTCGTTGGTTCGTTGAACCAAACGCACTCTTGAGTTTCGCTTAAACCAAAAGCCCATTTTGTAGTGTTATAACAACTAACCCAAAGCTCCCTTGGTTGTGCTGCTAAACCATCACGACCGGCTGTCCCAACAGCCCGACCCGACTATCAACCCAAACCAAACGCAGGCCTCGGCTGTTGATACTCAACCCGAACCCACCCTTGGCTTGTTTTAAACCCAAACTAAACGCACCCTTGTCGCGTGGTGGTCACAGACAAACGCACCCTCTTTTTGGGCGCGTGACAGCCACACAAACACACCCTATGTTAATAACCCGAAAACCAAAAAAATCCCAACCCAAACGCACCTCTCGGCCGCTACCCACAAACCCAACGCAACCTTGTCGGGTGTGCGTCCAACGCAACTCACCTTTTCCGGCGTGGTTTTACACAACCCAAACGCACCCTGGTGGGTTAGACCAAACGCCCCTTTTTGGTGGATGTTATTATAACCACAAGTCACCCTTGGTGATAACAAGCCCAAAAACGAAACAAACCACCCCCTTCAGTGGGGGGTTTTATAATGATGATGATTGATGATGATGGCAGGCGGGGCAGTGGTGGTGGCAGTGGGTTCGGTGGGGTGTTATAAGGCGCGTGGAGGAGAGTGGTGTAGGGGATCGGGTAGATCGGGTTACTAGGAATGATTTTGGTCTTCGCCGGAAAAGCCCGCCGGAAAAGTTTTCCGGCGGCGGCGAGTGGTGGCCGGCGGCGGGGGAAAGCTCGCCGGAGAAGAAGGGTGGAGAGGGAGAGTGTTTGTATAAAGTGTGTGTGATATATAAAAATGGACATGTAATTAAGTGTCCTAAAATACTATATCTTTTTATATTATTATATATATATATTTCTATATTATATATATAATATATATATATATAAACTTCAAGTGACAAGTTATAATAGCTCTAAGGGGTTAAAGTGTATACATTGTTGGGATAGTTTTTATAAAAACGGTTCGGGAGCATTTGAGCGACTTAACGAACGTCCTCAACATCTCGAAAACTTGCGCCAATGTAATTCAAATCCTTTTTTCGATAAAAAATGAGTATTTACTTTGATAATATTTTATAATATTTTATAACATTTTATAAAATATTGTTATTCATTTTGTGAAACAGGTTTCGCTCGTTGACATAAAAATGGATTTCAACTCGAATAGTGAGTTTTAAAACGCTTTATAATTAAAAAGATGAATAATTTATTTATGATTTCTATTTAAATCAATAAATGTAACTAAAAAAACAAATTTAATAATTTTTGTGAGTCCGGTTGTATATTTTTTCGAATAATATTTGCGGTGTGTTTTAGCCTGTTTCGGCTCGTTTCCAGGTCTCGGGCAAACTGAAAAGTTGTAGGAATGTGTTATTACATTAAATTGCTTTAGCGTGAGTTGTGAAAACGTGTTTAGAAGATCGTTCCTTATAGTCAAGCTCAGACCCTAAAAGTCCAAGTTTGAGGTCGGTCATTTAAAATTTCGAAAATTCTACGGATGTTACATCAAATCCACCTAGTAGTCATGTGCCTATTTATGTTAATCCTTACTGCCAATCTAATGCTAGTATGACTTATGGCCAACCTCAAAACTATTATTTTTATACACAAGGTGGCAATCCTTCCCTTGGAGGGGCGTCCGCCTATCATCCCTATGGAGGATACACCTAATAGGCTCTTATGAGAAATTATGGTCATACTTATAATGGGCCCATGTATCCTTTAAATGTACCCCCTACTAGCTGTCCCTTTGATGCACAACCCATCAATCCATTGCCAAATGCACCGATGTACCCAAACTATGGCCCTACTGGCCTATTCGCAGACTATGCTGGCTGTATAACTCCTTTTGTTCACTAGATTAAGGATTACCCTCTGCTAGATTGACTGAAAAATGCCTTCTCATGTAGGTTCCTATGACGGAAATGGGACCCCGACAACTACTTGCGCCTTTTCGAAGGTGACATTATTATGCAAAAATAGGCAATACCTGTAGCCTGCCACATGTTTACATATACTCTTATAGATTCCGCCCAGACATGGTGGAATGGACAAAAAATCAGGTAGTATTGTCAATTATGAAGACTGGAAGGCAAAGTTTCGATCACACTTCAACTAGCAGAAAAAGTTCAAGAAGACATATTTGGCGGTACTCAATATCAAGAAGAGGGTTGGGGAAAGTACTAGAGATTTCGTTATTCGATACACAGATGATACTTTGCAGATTCTGAGGTTGCACAAGGAGCAACGTATTTCTGGTTTTGTTCATGGTCTGAAGACAACAAGCCTTATGGAATTTCTCTCCACGGATCTTCCTACTACTTACAAGGGTTTGATGGAGAAGACTTACACTTGGATTGAAGTTGCTACCAACGGAGCCCTAAGTGATCATAAAGACGG
>BQNB010134614.1:0-18288 GCA_026074375.1 Tanacetum coccineum | reverse complement strand
TTTTATTTAAGCTTTTATGTAATTTTCTTGCATTAGGGGTATTTTGGTAATTTTACACTTATTGAGATTTTTAGGTTTTACAGTGACATTATGATCATTAAATAGAGCTTCAAAGGTATTTTTGTACATTATTTTTTCACCATCTATTAGTACAATATCTCAAAAATAACTGACGCGTCGTGGTACAATATCTTGAAAATAACTAACACGTCGTGGTACAATATCTAAAAAATAACTGATGCATCGTGGTACAATATATAAAAAATAACTGATGCATAGGGGTACAATATCTCGAAAATAACTGATGCGTCGTGGTACAAAATGTTAAAAATAACTGATGCGCCGTGATACAATATCTCAAAAATAACCGATGCTTCGTAGTACAATATCTCAAAAATAACTTATGTGTCATGGTATAATATCTCAAAAATAACTTTGACGGATATATCTGTCTTTGACGGATATATCCGTCCAAAATAACTTTGACGGCTATATCCGTCAAAGATATAAATGATGAGCAATAACTTTGACGGATATATCCTTCGAAAATAACGGATGCGTCGTGATACAATATCTCGAAAATAACTGATGCGTTGTGGTACAATATCTCAAAAATAACTGATGCGTCGTGGTACAATATCTAGAAAATAACTGATGCGTCGTGGTACAATATCTCGAAAATAACCGATGCGTCGTGGTAAAATATTTCAAAGTGGTGATGACTTTGGGTTTTTTAGATAACAAGTTTTGTTTTTAGTGTTATGTGAGAATGACAATTTAGGATTAATTAAAGAGTAATAATTTAAATGTCTATAATACCCTTATGTGTTTATTAGTTAATATGTAAAATTTCTTAATTATAACTTGCCACATGGTTGCATGTTTATTGGTGCCATATATACATATATATATATATACATATACATATATATACATATACATATATATACATATACATATATATACATATACATATATATATATATATATATATATATAGTGTGACTTTATTTTCAGCACCATTTTAAGTGCGAGAACTGCAAGAACCATTTTTAGCCATTGGATTAATTGATCAAGGGTTAAAATGGCTTGTGCCATAAATGTAATAAAATAAACATTAGGTTAACTTTTGAAAATGCTCGAAGGGTATTTTAGGAATTACAATTTATTATTGTTTTTTTAAATTGTTCCTTATTAATTGGATATTTGGTTTAGTATATCAGTTACAAAACCTAAAACACGTCTCCTCATCTCTCTAGTCAAACATAACCGCCTCTCTCCCATTACATCAGTGTGTTCGCCGGATAAAAAAATAGTTTGAACCTTACATTGACCGGTTATCATGTCTCCATCAACATCTATAAATCGATCCATTGTTGTACATTTGTACAACGAACCAAAGGTAAAACATTATTTGTTTAATCGATTTATGAGTTTGATATTAATATTGAATATCATAACTGGATATGTGACAAGCAAAAATTATCTTATAAGTATGTGTTAGTTTAATGATCGATTATGTGTTTATATATAGTGACTATCTTTTTATTTATATATTTTATCTTTATCTTTAAATGAAAATACCACTTTCATCTAATGTGAATTGTATTATTATTTTTGTGAAGACAATAAGAAGTCAGTAGCCACAAATGATTTTTTTAGTTGGAATCTTAAAGTAATATGGTTTAATAGGTGAAGATCACGTGTGTATATGTAACAATTGTTGTTTTCACATGATTATGTTATAAAAAAAATATTTGTTTCCCCTTTTATTTTTTGTTGTTGTTATATGATTTTGTTGTAAGATGGCGTTAAAAAAGATTACAAAAAGGTACAACTCAAAATTTAGTGATGAACACATTGTGGTTGTCTTTATTCTTGATTTGGGCTATTAGGATAATACAACGATCAATTAACGTGCTCACATCTATGAGTTTGACTATAAATTGTTATAAGCTAAAACTGTGCATCAAAATGGAAGTATTTGTTACTGGTGCATATATGTTATATGGATAAAATAAATATCTGTGGATTAATTGTTTATGAATTTGCTTGTTTCAGATTAATAAAAATGATAACAATTTTCAAGACCTCTAAGATGAATTGGAAGTGGTTCACACATAATCGAAAGAATTCGACATATCTTTTCTAAATGGCGCCAATGTGTTCTTGGAAGGCGTGCATACATGTTCGAATGAATTTGGGGAGAAACTTGGAAGGAGTGCACACATGTTTATTGAAAATTTGATGAGAAGCTCAAAGTACAAGTACGTTCTTTGAAGGCGTGCATGTATGTTTTTCGAAGGCGTGCACACATGTTCATTAAAGGCGTGTTCATATGTTCTAAAGAATTTGATGAAAAACTCACAAGTATATTTTTTAAAGGCGTGCATGTATGTTTTTGGAAGACGTGCACACATGTTTAAAAGATTCTGATGAGAAACTTCAAATACATGTGTTCCGTTTGCATTAAATATTATTAGGCCACACGTGTATAGATCGATTAAATTCATGTATTTATGCTTTTTAAAAATTCATATTTAGTTTGTATTTCAATTGATATCAAATTTTGTGTATAACATTTATGTTCTTGGTTTGCTATAAATTTACATTGAAAAGCAAATATGCACCTTACTATTGAAAACATACATGTTGGAAAAATTATTACAAAAAGTAAAATAAAAAAATTAATTTAGAAAAACACATATGCACTAAACATTCTAAAACATGCCTAATGAAAAAAAAGAAAAAATTAATTTCGAAAATTAAGGGTTTAAAAAAAGGGGATTTGAATAAAAAATTTAAAATTTATATAAAAAATGTGTTTTACAAATATGCCTTTTTGGATTAAATAAAAATCCTTAATATTTAAAAATATATGATTGGTTTAGAAGAGTTCTCGCACTTAAAATGGTGCTGAAAATAAAGTCACACTATATATATATATATATATGGGTGTGTGTGTATGTGTGTGTGTGTGTGTGTGACGTGTATAAAAATTTGCGTATAAAAACCTGTATATAATAATATGCATAGAAATGCGTGTATAAAAATGCGAGTATAAAAACTTATATATAATAACGCGTATAAAAATGTGTGTATAAAACGTGTATAAAAATGTGTATATAAATTTTGTATACAAATATGTGTATAGAAACGTGTGTATAAAAACGTGTATATAATAACGTGCATAAAAATTTGTGTATAAAAACGTGTAGAAAAATATGCATATACACACGTGTATATAATAATGTGTTTATAAAAATATGTGTATAAAAAGCATGGATAAAATGTGTGCATAAAAATGTGTTTATAAAAAAGTGTATACAAACGTGTATATAAAAACGTGCACATAATAATGTGTATAAAAATGTGTGTAAAAACCATGTATAAAAATATGTTTATAAACACGTGTTTAAAAATGTATGTATAAAAATGTGTGTGTAAAAACGCGTATAAAAATGTGTGTATAATAATGTGTGTATAAAAAATATATAAAAATATGTGTATACAATCTTGTGTATAAAAATGTGTGCATAAAAGCGTGTATAAAAATGTGTGTATACAAACGTGTATAAAAACGTGTATGAATATGTGTTTATAAAAACGTGTATAATAATGTGTATAAAAATGTGTATATTATAATGTGTATAGAAATTTATCTATAAATATAAATGTGTGTATAAAAGCGTGTATAAAAATGTGTATACAAACGTGCGTATAAAAATATGTTTATAAAAACGTGTATAATAACCTGTATAAAAATGTGTATAAAAATATGTTCAAAAACATGTATAAATTTTAAAAATAATTAGAAAATATTTTTTTAAGAAAATCAAACGACCATTAGTATAAAGAACTAACGTTGCAAACGGCCGTTAATATAACGGTTGAAAAGTAATTAACTAATGCCACCTTAGTCAGAGGGTTACAATAAGAAGATTACAAAAGGGGTAAATCTATTTTTGCCTAATGAGAAAAAAATGTTTGTGATGAATGCCCTCCACTTTTGTCATTTATTCAAATGCCTCACGGCGACAAAGGCGACCAGGACGACTTCATCAAAAATTGACACGTTCTCTTTCAAAGTACACTATGTGTAAGTGTACTTTAGTAGGTATGTTTTTTAATACTGTGGGGCGACCCCGTATTAATATTCGGGGCGACTTTCATTTTGACTTTCGTTGACCAAAATTCAAACTCACCACCCTGGGGCGACCTTCGTATTGCATTAATTTCTTTGGGCGACCGGTAGGTGAAAGGTAAAATAATAATAATTTTTTAATGCCTCGTTTTATGTTTCAATACTTTCTCAACACATAATTAAACAACCAAAATCCAAAATCAATATCAAAACACTCTTTCATTAACAAAAAATCACAGACATAACCACTAAACATCCATAATCAAAAAATTAGGGTTTATTGAATATGTTGATTAGCAGTTGGCTTTATGTTCATTATGGTTTACCACGATCATGCATCTGGGTATGAGTATTTGGGTTTATTTGTAGATGAACGTGGGGATGAACACTTCATGTGAACGATTGGGTTTATGAGCAGTTTTGTTTATTCCAATTATAATAATATAATGACCCTAATTTTTCTGATAAAAACCCTAAACAACACTCTTTTTCCGATCAAAATCCATACTTTTGCGATCTAAAACCCTAATCCAATTTATTCCGATGAAAATCAATAGATCTAGCAAACCGTAACCAAACCTTATATATGTCGATTTCAAGGGTATGTTATTCTTAGTAATAATTAATTTTAATTTTTATAAATTTGATTTATTTTAATTATTGCTAAATGATTTATGGTTGGATGACTACTTGTGACTCTTTGTTTGAGTGCAACTGTTTGCTTGGATAAGTTCTTATTATGAGTTATTATGACTCATTATTACTTCTTATTTGTTTGCTTATAATAACTTTTTGGATGATTTCTTATTATGCCTGCTTATGAGTTAATGTGTTGTATTTTCCATTTTATTTGCTAAGTGTTGGATAAGCCATCTTAGTTACCTTATTATTACTTAGAAAGTGGTTGTTTAAACCAGTCCTTATTATGACTTATGGTGACTCATTATTACTACTTATTACTACTTATGTGTTACCTTATTATAACTGTTCGGATGAATGCTTATGTTTTAAGTTTTGGATTTGCCTTCTTATTTATTGTTAAACTGGTTACTATGACTGTTTGGTTATGCATACAATCCTTATTTTAAATGCTTATGTGCAAGTGTTAGACGACACCTTCATTATGTTTGACACTCAAATCATCTTTAATCTAAAAGAAAAATGCCTATGGTTTTTTAAAAGTGGTAAAGGTTTAGGTATGTTTTCAATGGTCCTGTAGGTTTTTAAGTGGTTTACGAGGATAGTTTTTCGAGAACAGTGAAATGAGGTATACGTAGCTTATACACGGACAACGCATCCACTAGTTATAACCAAAACCAGTCCTTTGAGCATACTTTAAAACATGCATTGGGTTTAAGATATCGGGCCTCAAAGCCATTCGAACAAAACCACATGAATATTTGTACTCTCGATCTGAATAGTGTGGGTGTTGACCTGGTTTCTGCCTAAGTTGTGTGGAGGGCTTCTTTCTTTTCACCATTTATCCATACATTTCTTTTTCATTCTTCAACCCCTTCAATGCTTACCAAGACGTCATTACTAACACCTTGTTGTGATTGTTCCAGTGTTAGCTCAACCTTAGTTGGCATTATTCCTGTTTCTCATTCTTCTCCAAATCATACCTAAGGACTTTTAGTTTATCTATGGAATGTCCATGGGTAAATCTCTCTGGTTCTGGTTGGATCATAGGACTTATACCTAACCTTAACCACTTTATGACTTCATCGACTTCGTGAGATTGATTGGTTGTTGGGTATAGAGATTGAACCATAAAACCTTTGATACTGACATTTTGCAATACCCCCTACACATGTGCATCGAGATTCGAAATTGTTTCGCACATGTGGGTAGAAGTTGTGCACTTAGAGTCTTAAAGATCACATTCTTCTATATCTCATTTTCTCCCCTTATTTAAAATAATAAATTTCTTAGTATTTAAAATACCAATTGATTAAAATTTATGACATGAAAAATTCCATGAGAAGAAAAATTATACCATGATATTGCATGAATTCATTTTACTGATAGCTCCCCTTCAACACAGTATGTGAGATACCACTAATTTTTAAAACTTGATATTACAAGGAAAAAATGGTATGACACCACAAGTATGTTGAAGATGGAGTAAGATGTCTTAGTGAACAATGTATATTATTAATTGACATTATAGTTTCCTCATTTTAATTTCATGAAATGTTTTTGGATAAATATGATTGACATTTATGAGATGTACCTAAAATATATTAAAGGCTTTGGTTTTAAAAGCTCCCCCTCAAAAATTAATCCAAATAAATATGACATTTTTGAGAAAATTATTACCACAATTTTGGAAAAGTATGTGAGAAGGGAGTGTTGAACATACAACTTTGAAAGATACCACTTGTTATGTAAATGATTTGACATTTAAAGTTTTTCTTGAGAACTTGTGTTCAACAGTTTTTAAAACCACATTATAGAAGATTGCTCTTATATTTTTTAAGAGTAAGCGCACTAAAACGTACTATAGAATCATAGTAATCCTTAAACACACACATAAGCATAAAGAAATCTAGAGAGATAAAGAGAGTGGGAGGTTGCTTCTTGTGAGAGAAAGTGAACATGAATAATATTAGATTAGTGTGTGAAAAATAAAACAACCAACACCCTTTCCATAGCATGGAAAGGTTATACATAGTATGGCCGGATAAGGCCTTGGCTTTCATGGGCTTTCCATGGGCCTTGGACTAACTAGCCTACTTAGTTTCCAAATATTACTATACGAGCTATCTAAGGGAAGTCACTCCATTTTACTAAAACTTAAACCTAGCATACTATGCTTTGTCTTCAGTCTTATGCTCGTAGACTTGTTTTTCTTGTCTTTATCTTGTGAATATGGCATAGTGATCTTTGACTTTAGGCTTGAGCTTGTTCTGATAGGCTTGACTTGTATGTGAACTTGAACTTCTTTGAGATCATCAACCAAGCATAATCTCTTATTATCATCTTGTGATCTTGTCGCCGTCTTGTGCACTTGTGACTTTTTGACCGACATGCTCATACTGCTCTTGTTTCTTGGTCTTGAAAGCTTGAATAAGACATCTTTCTTGAAATTCTTTAACTATAACACTTCGTCACTTCGAGAAAGACGTTTGGTATCAGAGTGACGGAAACTTCTTTGAAATTCTTTGACTTTAATACTTCATCACTTCAAGAAAGGCGTACGGTATCAGAGTAGCGAAAGTCTTGAAACATGTAATTGAGCTTTCATGATGTCTTTACTTTTTTCGGTCAAGTATTAGCATGTGGCATTGAATCTTGACTTTTCTTGATCCAATAGCTGCAACCATCGGGATTACCTGCATGAAAGTGTTAGTGATAATCAACAAGTATTGACGAAAGTGGCTTTGTCACTTCGTCAAATATGGTTGTAATAACCACGGTTCCCCGTTAATCAATATAAATATTGCCTATGATCAGGTAGAATTCTGAAGAATCTCCTTGACAGGGTTTCGTAACTGTACTATCCGTTCTCATTACCGGGGCGTCTCAAAGCAAACAACATGGTAAAAGTGAACCGGTAAGTTACTATCTTCCCGATTAAGCTGTCAATTCGTGTTCAGCTTTTCTATTTCTAGATACCCTTGTAAGGCTTCCCATGGACATAAGATTGAAAATTGATTTAGGAAAATCAGTCGGTGTGTTAAGATGAAAACGGTTTTTATAACACACCAACAATTTTATCTTTTTCAAAATTCATATGTTAATTCATAAGCTAGACCGAATCGATATCCAGTGTCACAAGTTTGATCCATATTAGATCTCACAAGTCACCTACCGCAGAGCTTGTTTGATGTTGGCTCTGGAAGGATTTCCATCATCATTGTGAATACTTTAGTATCACTCTGATGTTCTGGCAATATATCAAGGATAATGCATAGGACTCTTAACTTATTACTTGTTTTCACAGTGTGTGACTTAGCAAGCATATCTTGGATAAGTGTCCTAATGAGATTTATAGATGATCTCTTTTGGCTCTAGACTAAATAGTGCACATTTGGTTTTAGTAATCAAAGGCTAGAGCAGAATGCCACCTTTTCAATACCAACTAACTCGGAGTGAGAAAATCGATAGAAATGAGTGTAATCTCCATGTGAAATGAAACAAGAGTCTTTTAAGAGACCTTGAGTGGATGGGGAGGGTTATGCATTGCGTCGCTGGATCCATGATTACTATCTTTAATACCAGACAACAACTTAGTGTTTCTGATAGTTTATGTATTGACCCGGTTTCTGCCTAAGTGTCAGGAGGGCTTCTTTCTTTTCACCATTTATCTTAACTTTTCTTTTTAATTCTTCAACCCCTTCAGTGCTTATTGAGACTTCATGACTAGTACCTTGTTGGGTTTGTTCCAGTACTAGCTCCATCTCAGTCGACACTTTTCCCTTTTCTCACTCTTCTCTCTTTTATCCTTTTTATCATACCTAAGGAATTCTATTCTAACTAATGGAATGTCCCTAGGTAGATCCCTCCGGTTCTGGATGGATCGTGGGAACGAATACCTAATCCTAACCACCTTATAACTCCAAGTAATTAGAAACATGGTCGGTCTTTTGGTATTATTCTCAACCTTAAACCATTTAAAAACATCGATCAAGATACTTTGATATGAATCAAAACATTTAGTACCTCGATGGTTTTACTATTTAGAAATGCTCCTCCCGCATATGTGCATCGATAACCGAAAATGTTTAGCACATACGAGGACAGTAGTTCACACTTGAGTCTTAAAGATCACATTATACAAGTTATATATATTTTAATCACATTTTCTCCCCTTATCAAAAATATCAAATCGTTTGATATTTTGGATATCAATTGATTCAAATATAATGCTTTCGGGGAGAAAAATGTTCTAATTATATATCAAGCCTATTATTGGAACATTTTAATGCTCCCCTCACATTATGAGGGAATTATATGGTGTTTGAGTACGTTAATTTGAAATTTTATGAATTTACTAATAAATTCTTAAAAATTCGTACTCAAACACGATATTTGCCTAATATTAGTCTACACTATATATTCACATATTCACAAGATTAATAATTATGAAAGAATGACCTGCAATGTAGTAGGACAAGATATGACTAAGTCATATTGTCCGTCAAGCAGTCTGAGTTCTTCTTTGTACTCTCTTCCACCAACGAACTTCTCCAGATTCCTCATTAACCTTTTTTGAAAGAGCCGTTTATCGATAACCTAGATCATAACACGAGCCCTTCAATTGTCTAATCTACTCCATTTCCTCTTTGGTATGTATTCCATCCTTATTCCTGAAGTAATATCATAAAGAGTAGTTCGAACATAATTGAGCGTGCCATCACTGAATTTATGGAGTTCACTAGTGCGCATCCATCTGTTTCTGTTGTTCTGGTCCTTGTATATCACTCATTGAGGGTCTAAATATGCAGTGTATGCGGTTCTGTTCCTGAGATCTGACCTGAGTGTGTCTGGTTTGGTGAGGTTAAGCTTCTTTTGGTAACTTTCGATACCTAATTAAAGATCTTCCACCTGCCTTTGAATGACCATACGTATGGTGAACATACGTAATGCCACATTCAAGTTAATACGTTCGTCTATCATGAGGTTGGTCAGCTTTTGTTAAACAAGTAGGAGTAACATGTCCTCCATGTCTTGTAGGAGAAGTCGTGGAAAATCACCTTCTTTAAACTTGTATAGCTGCTGATCCTCTCTACAAACTTCAATCTCATCCAAGTGACTGTAGTCATACCACTTCATAATCTTAAGGCTGGTAACTGCAATGATTCATTTTTTGGAGTAGACATCCTTCGACGACATCCTGTTGCTTGCAAACCCGTAGAATTTTTGACGTTTGGGACCCCAATGTGAAGTTCCCTAGTAGGCATGTTTATCATATACAACCTTTAAGGGACTCCATATATTAGGAACCATGTCTTCAATCCATTGGACCTCATAAGTAGCAGCCTTTGTCTTTGTTATGGAAGTTGAGTATTTTCTACTTAAACTTCCACCTTTCAGATATTCTAGGTCGTTGTTGATAAAGTAATCAAAAGGGATAACATGACGACCTCGATGATTTGGAATCAACAGGAGAGGCTTATGGAGATCGAATGGATATTGCTTGCCTTCAGGGTTATGCCAGTCTAGTCGTTCAGTTGTAGCTTTAAAACATTCTTCAAAATGTAGTTCCGTACGACTCTTGCAGGTGCCTTTGAGTAGGTTGAATGCCGGTCCAACCAAAAGTTCTTAAGTCAGATTTATGATGCTAAGCCGATTTATCAAAAATGCAGAGAAGTCGATTGGAGTATCCATGAGCTCATCGAATGAAGTAGGAGGTTTTTCAGCACGAGCAATGTTACTAATCTATGTTTGAGCTGATCTAAAGTCAACATGTTGTCTTTTATTCCAATCAGGATCAGAAGTCGAAGGTTGCTCGTGTTTCTTATACCAGTTAGACTTGGAAATAACCTCATCATCGGGTTGTTCATCATTGTTACCTGTGTCAAACTCTTGATTCTGTTGCACTCCTGAGTCATCAATTGTATGACTTGGCTCATCTACATGGGCAGACTTACTAGATGACTTATGCTGAGAGCGGGAGGTGCCTTTAGAAGAGCTTGTTGACTTAGACTCCTTAGACTTTAGATCCCTAGATGATTCAGCATCTTTACTCGACTTCCTTCTTTTCGTCCCTCGGTCTGATCCAGTGGAGGGGTCTTGATCTTTATCTTTGTCGTCTCGATTCATTTTCAACGTGAATACTTCACCATATGTTTCAAAGAGATCTTTGTCAGTGTTATAAGATTTGACCAGTGCATCATAAAGCTCATTTTCATATTCAGCTCTAAGATAGGATTTGTGTTCTTCCATCTTGTCCATATGAATCTTCGTAAGTTCAAACTCAGAGAGTGATGCAGCCGCATCATAAGTAGACTTTGGTTGAGATGAAGACTTTGCTAAAACAGCAGTTTCTAGTGATTCTGTGACATTCCGCTCAATCACAAGAGTTGCAAATTCTAAGACTACTTGAGGAAGAATCTAAGAAAGTTGAGTTCTGACTTCTTCTTTGATAATAGCTCTCACTGATGTGTCAATGAGATCTATATACTCCCTCTTGTCAGCAATAGCTTCTTTTCTACATTCTGTAGTATGTGACTTAATGGCTTGTTGAATGGCTTCTCTGTGTTTGTTGTCGATGTAGCGATCTATAATAGCAGGGATTGAAGAGATGGATTGAGCATACTGGTCAACTTGTTTCATTTATGACAGATCTTTTTCCAAGTTGGTGACTCTTTCATTGAATCTGAATACGGATGTGAAGTCTGTAAGTGCAGGAAATGAGGTTGTTACTTATGAAGTTGTTGGTGTAGGAGTTGGTGTTGCTTGTTGTAGAAGAGGATTGAAGCAATGAGGTGTTGGAGGAATGGTTGTGGTAAAAGCAGACGTGATTTTAGGAAATACCATTATTGGTTTGGTATAAAGAGAAGATGTCTGACCGCTTGGTTCTTCATGACGAATGTTGGTGTCTATCAAGGAAGCAATCTCATTGTCAGCTGGAGAAACGTTCTTAAAGTTTAGGAGCTTCTTTGTGAAGTCGGATGAGACAGAAGAACTTTGCATTGGACCTTCAGTCTTCTATGTGTCATGGACAGCTGTAAGTGTCACATGAGCATTTTCTTCTTCCTACTCAAACCCCGACTCTTGAAAAACATTATGTTGATCTGCTCCACCCTGATCAACATCGGTCATGTTAGCATCTTTGCTTCCCAAATTCACGTTCACATCTTTATACAATAATTTGGTGACATCGGCATCTTCTTCTTCATCCATCTTTACTTCATCATCGATCTTTTCTTCATCATTTGTAGGTACAAACTCAGGAGGAGTGAATACCCTTTCACTTTCTTTTTCTTCCTCTTCTTCATATTTAGTGCTAGACTGATTGAGATTAGGATTCTTATCTATGTCTGACTCAGTCCTTTCGTGATTACTATCATCATCATTGTCATCATTATCTCCATCGTCATCATTACCATCATTATCATCATCATCATCATCTTCAGTATCATCTTCATCATCATCATCTTCTTCTCTACTATCACCCCAAGACTCTTTCTTACTTTCTTACTTAATTTTTTTAGGGTACTAGGGAAACCCCTAGTTGAGTTACTGTTCCTTTTTTTGTACAGGGAGATCTTGAATTGTTTCTCATTAGGAACCCTGATTCTCAATCAGTTCCATCACCTGAGTACTTGACTGAGAGATGTGAATCTTTCTTTCTTTGTTATGTAGCCACCTTAAGCTAAGCTGCTTCCATTACAGCTGCATCAAAAAGTATTTCTATACCTTTACTTCTTTTACCCTTCGCTTGAGCTTTCTTTTTAGACACGGACACACCAGGAGTGTCTTTGATTATTACCCCATCTTGTGATTTTCTATAAGATTTTATTGTATAGCAGGTTCCGGTTTCTTAGCAGGCTTCTTTGTAGGTTCTTTGGGTAAGACTGAGACAGTCTTCAGTTTAGGTAAAGCAGGCTTCTTGAACATCCTAGCCTTCTTGGGCTCTTTTAGCACCATCTGGCATACGCATATACGTATTTGTAGGTGTTAGAGGTAAGAATGTCTTCATTAAGAATCTCTTTAGGAATCAAAGCTTCATAAACTTGATCTTCTTCGGTCTTGGATATAATTTTACGAGTACCTTATAAAGACTGTCATCGTCTAGCTGTGGGTGATTTATCCTTTCCTCATGAGAATTTATTTGTTTGGTGAGATAAGTGATTGATGATGAATCTTTGTAAATCTAGGTCTCTAGGGATGCTTTCCTTTGAGAGTGATTGTTGATTACTGGAAGGGAAAAGTAATTCCGAGTAGTTTAACAAAATCCACATTCTTACAGTGATACATCCCCCACAGAATTTGAGCTCTTGACAACTTAAGTTTATCAAGTCCAGTGGTTTTCTCAGAAATGCACCTGTTGATGGCAACTGCAAATGTTTTCCAGGGTTGATGCATGTGATCAACGAATAATTCAAGTAGAGTCTTAATATTTATTGTGTATCCGAGTTCAAAGATGAATGATACAATTTCTTCATCAGTAGAAGGAGGTATATCAAATGGTTGATCAGGAAGTTTTGCACAAATCTGGAGAATGTCATGGAATACTTCAGCATTCACTCTGAACTTCTTGTTGTCTAACTTGAATTGATATGATGATGAGTGTTTAACCTTGGTAACTGTATTCCAGAACTGATGCATGCATATTTAGCAGTGATCAGGAATGTGGGATAGCAAATACTGAGCTTTAGAGCATCCAAAGTAACTTAATAAGTGGCTTCTCTTTGTGGCTTGGAAAATTCGATTCTCCTATTGCATTCACCAATCTTGAGTCTTGCCTCTGGAGGAACCAAGGCATTGTCAAGAGCAATTTGTCTGGCAGCAGTAGGATTCATGGTTCTGCTAAAAAAATGCTTAATACAGTTTATAAACAGGGCAGACATATACAACTAGACTATTGCAACACATTAAATCAGGCATTCAACACAAACACATATCATAGATCAGAGAAAGTCATCAAATAAGGTCAATCAGACTAACTAATGGTCAAACACAGTCAACTAAGCAACACAGATAAATACATATGAAAAATACTTAAAATAAGTCATCTGGTAAAGTTTTTCCTAGGAAAGTGTATAAATTGCCTAGTTATAAAGTGTGTATAAATCACCTGGTTATTCAATTATGTATAAATCGTTTAGTTATAAGGTCCGTGTATAAATCGCCTAGTTATAAAGTAGTGTATAAATCGCTTAGTTATATAAGAAGCGTATAAATCGGTTAGTATTAACAGATGTATAAATCGGTTAGTAGAAACTGATGTATAAATCGGTTAGTTTAAACCAACGTATAAATTGGTGCCGAATAATATATAAACGTTAGAACAAGCGACGTATAAATCGCTTAGTAATAACTGAGGGTATAAAATCGTATAGTACAAGAGTGTGCGTAGAAAATCTGTCCAGTATAGATTAATGACTTTAGTATAATCGGTTAGTTCAAAGAACTAAAATCGGTTAGTGGGCAATTTTATACAAACACAAACTTCAGATTCTAAGCACATAGATACACAAAATAAATTATCATAAGTAGGACCCAAACACCGCATAAATCATACTAATACGAATTAACCACAAAATTACCACATTGATACAAAATGAACACGAATCATGCGAAATACATCATACACAATAATTTATGTTCAAGCAATTGATTTGTTCAAGACCCAATGCTTTTAGGATATACACTAACACATTCTACACACAAACCCCCTAACTTTTACATATTTTTTTGTTTATGTTCTTCCCCTAAAAATCAAATATTCACAAACACAATATCAAGCCAAACCTAAAGCCAAAAGTTAACCCTATGAAAAACTGGTTTCTAACTATTCATCTATTACACTATAAGGACCAAAACCCCTCAATCAATTTCATCTTTAACCTACTTTTGATTTCGACAGAACCCTAAATTAAATTTTAGGGTTTTTCGATCTCCTAGGTTACTGAAATTGATCAATCCTTTTGATTATGAGCATGTTAGGATGTATAGAACACATTTTTAGTTTTACCTTAAGGTTGAAAACGAATGAGAATGATGGACTTGAAGGTAGGACGATTTTGAGCAATGGAGAAAATTTTTGAAAATGTTTGTGTTTGTATGTGTTATTAAACCAGGAAAGGGGGTGTTTGTAGTTTGAACTTTCAAGTTTTGACACAAATGCCCCCTGAACTTTTAATCCCTATGCATTTTGCATAACTAAGTTCTCTAAGGCATGATGTAGTTTAACTAACAAATAGTCCCTAAAGTTTACACTACAATGCTTAGATACTTATTCTCGCAATTAAGTCCCTAAAGGCATAAACACATAACATATAAGGCACAAATAAGTTAAACTTAATTAACTCCCCTTTAATTGTTATCCTGTTATTGTTTAAAACCTTTTCCTTATATAACAAACCTGATTTTTAATGAGAATGATATTTGACTTTTCTCCCCCCTCCAAATAATCACCACCTTTTCTATTTAAAGAGTTGCAGTCGATGTTTAAATAGTCAAATATCTTTGAAAATGAAATTTTAAGATGAATTTCTGACATTAATGTTTTTATTTTTGAAAAACAACACCATAAAACATAAGATATTCTCCTTATTAAACACATAAGCTCAACTAACAGCATACACATATGTAATAAAACTAAGCATGAGGTTGTGCTGCAAAGTAAGCACAAGCCTTTGAATGAATATGAAGTAATTCATTCCCGAGAAAAATAAATTTCCCGTTGTGAGGCCAAGTTTTCTTTTTGAAATACTTGCCTTTAAAATGATGACCAGCAAGCCATTTTGCCATGTTTTAAAAGGTTTTAAAACTTCTGCTCGAACTTTATTTACAGCCTCGTATCATTATTAAATGACATTTCTAAGGCCGTATATATTATTGATTTTCAGAAGACATGCCAGAGATACATATTTTTACATTTTTTTTGATTTTTTAATTTTTAATTTTCTTTTTGAAAAATTTATATTAAATGAAAAAAATTGGGTGTTTTTAGACTTCTTATATACATATAATACATAGGATATACCGTGAGTAACCACCCTTACTCGTTCTCTTCTTCTGCCAGACGTTTTAGTGTTTCCGTAGACATGCTTCTCATACCGAGCTTTTCGATCAAGAAATTGAATCTTTCTCTTGGCAAGGTTTTAGTGAAGATGCCAGCCAGTTGATATTCCGTCCTAACAAAGTAGAGTTCCACTATTTCATTCTCCACATGCTCCTTTATAAAATGGTAGCATACATCGATGTGCTTTGCTCGTGAGTGTTGAACGTTGTTGCAGCATAGAGCAATTGCACTTTTGTTGTCGCAATACAGGGGAATCTTATTGAATTGAAAACCATAATTGTTAGGAATTATATTGATTTGATGATACAAAACAATGAAACAAGAAAGAACCAAAATGAAAACAAAATGATCAAAATTGTCAGATTGGAATTCTACAAGATGCAGGAGTACATGAAGATTATAAAAGATTTGGTCAAAGATATGAAGATAAATATTAGGAAGATTCAGTTTCCTAATTGTATTATGTTTTCTTTATAAACCTAGATATCTCTATTATATAAAGAGATATAGGTCGTGAGTTTTATGTGTGCACAGAAAAATGTAGTCGACTAAAAAAGTGTGTGTTCTAGGCGTATGGTTTATGTAAAACGCCTAGAGTTAGTTTTTGTGTTTAGCCTCAAGGATCTTTGATTCCTGTTATAGTTAGATAACTGTTCTATAATTGATCATGTAGAATTGAGGCTTATAGTGAATGATAATAAAGAAAAACCTTGTTACAATTACATTGTTCTTATGTTAATTCCGCTATACATATTCTATGAACTTTGTTATTGTTAATCGTAGATGAGATCTAAACAATCTCGAGTTATAAACGATCTAAGGAGTTCTAACAAACTCCACAATTGGTATCAGAGCCAAGGGGCTCATGATCTAGGGTTGTACAAGGTTTTTGTGTCAATTTTATGAAGAATAATGGTACAAATTTTCTGTTTTGGAGTTTGATCAAAATCAGTGTAATTAGGGTTTTCTATAAACCCTAAGTTAGTCAAACAGTTTGATTCATCCTTGGTTTAAAAGAAGTATCAGGTTAACAACATTCAGGTTGTTGACAAGGATTCAAGAAGATCGATTGGTTTTGTTGCTGGTTAATTCATTGAAACTAGGGTTTCTAACAAACCCTAAGTCGGTTGTGCATATATATTAAACTTGAAATCTTCAAAGTCAATTATCTTAATTGATAATCGTTTTTCCTAGGGTTTATATGAGGGCTGTTGTTTAATTCTACATGTGAGATGGAAAGCTTGGAGTTTCATGACAAGCAGGTATCGATACGATTTGATTTATGATTAATGGGATTAGATCTGCTGTGTCATTGTTTGGGTTTTGGTTCGATTCATGCCAAGGAACAAGATTTGCTTATTGTTATTGGTATGAACGTAGAGGATGAGTCATGGTCGACTGAAGTTACCAGTATTACAAGAAGGATTACTTCTCTTAGTTTTTGATAACCCTACTGGTGATATATGAAGGTTCTACTATGGTTACTTCTTTTGGTCGAGTAACATTACTTTGTGTATGTGTAACCCTACTGGTGGAAGATGATGTGTTGACTGAGGTTACTGGTGTTTTATTATCGACAACAACCAAGGGGAAGATCAAGTCTGCTCGTAAATTCTAACATACACTTAATGCTGCCAAAGGGTTTGCTCGAAGATTACTTAGTGCTGCTTGTTTACACATTACTGCTGCCAAAGATGATCTAAGCAACAGTACTCGTTCATTATTTGTTTGTGATAAGGTACTAGTTTTTGTGTTAATACTGCCAAAGTAACTTACTACTGCTCGTTTATACTTTGTGTTGTCACGATGTTATTTGTACTGCTGGATTATGATCGTGTGCAACAGCAATAAGTTGTGGTTAATGCTGCCAAGAAGGTTGTTAATACTGCTTGGGTTAAAAGAATTAAAACTGCTAGGCTTGTCCGATATCGGACAAGGCAGTGTGGGATATCTCAGATAGAACAGAATGACACACGGCTTTGGTTTAAATGTTCTTAAACGTTTAAAAGGCTTGTATTTTTGGATTAATTGGATTAATTGGTTACGAAGAAGATTGTTTATCACTTATTTGATGATGAAGTGGAATTACTTTGGTACGTGTTCTTATCATATCTTAAACGGCTAGCCACGTTTGAAGATAACTTGTTCGTGCTTATACGGTGTTGATGAAGACTTGCAAAATCTAGCAATGTGTGATTTCTCTTATGGTGCTCAATGCTTACATTTGCTATCACTTAAAGGAGTTACGTTGTAGTGCTCAGTGTCTCATTGAAGATGAGGATTTTGTCAAGAGATTGCGGTCTACTTATACATAGCAGGTATGAGTTTGGAGTCACGTGAATAGTATAAGATATAAGACATAAGTTTGGGTTATTCTACTTCTACATCAAGTTTGTTATATTGAGTTTTCTCCATCAGTAATCATTACAAAAAGCCTACAAAA